>VWZN01007528.1:24710-40753 GCA_013396955.1 Regulus satrapa
AACAACTGTCAAAATGGCCTGAAGTTCAGGACATCTTCTACAAGCTTTTCAATAGTACATTTTACCCTCAGTAAATCATTAATTTACCATTAGTAAATGAAATAATTACAGTAAAATTATAATTCCACCCTCCATTTTTGGCTGATATCTTAGAATTATTTAAGTAATATATAGGATCACTTATTAGACACAATATTAGCCTGAACAAAAAAAAAACCCGTGTTTTATTTTGATCATTTAGTTTGTTTTGACTCTTTCCTGATAGATGATGCAGGGTAACTCTGCAAGAGACAAGGAGTATGAATGGGAAAAGAGAATAACAAAATCCGGAAGGAACAGATCAAAATTGTCTCTCTTGGAGAAGTCTTTAAGTCTTGTCTCTTATCTAGGGTGTTAAAAGCTGAACCTTGTATACTAATGGTCAGCAAGGAGCAGTTCTGAAGTTCTGTATTCTGCTACAGCTTTTCTCTGCTTTAGCTAGCTGTTGTTTTACTGAAAGGTTCCATGTTTCTTTTCAAGATCTACATGAAAACAGGTACAATTCATCATATGACCTAAATATAATCTTCCAAAAATTCATGGAAAATCTGCATATTAAAATAATGGTCAGTTTTATACTAAATAACTGTATAAATGTCATTGAAGATTTGTGTGCATTTGATTGAAACAATTACAATGCTTTTTACAGGATTTCTAAATCAGAAATTTCTATGAAAATAAGGCATCAGTTTCCCTACTCAATTTCAGAGCCTTTTATCTTTTCTTCAGGAAATTTGCAACGATTCATTATAACTCAGATAAAAGTGAGAGATGAATACAACAAAATAATTATTCTAATTCTAAAATCATCATAATTTTACCTTTACCTCAGTAGTCTTCTACCAAAGGAAAATCAACTTGTTGCTAATGGTTCCTTTTTATGTTTGGGGATCACAGTTTTACTCTTGGTATTTGCTAATTCCCTACATCACCTGATTTGAAACAGTTCATTTTAAACATCAGGGTCCTGATTTTTAAGAAGTGTATTTTTTATCAACTAGAAAACCACTGAACTCTTCCACAGTTATATTTTATATCTGAGACATATTATCTGAATGACAGTATATTATAACATTTCTGATTAATAATCTGGAGAACATCCCACGTACAATGGTGAATATGTGCTTCAGATAGCTTTGTAGAGTTAATATACAAGGTATGTTGCATGCTTGGATGGCAGCAGATACCTTAATATCGGGTTACCTGATGTAAGGATAAAAGTTCTGTCCTTTGTTTTGAACTTTAACTGATGGAAAAACCTGCAATGAGTTGATGGCAGCACTTCTGTCACTTCAGTATGTGGCAGACTGTTTGAATGCAGCATTGGCATGACCTGTTTTCAGGGCTTTGTCTGATGCTAAATTGTTGATATCAGAGAAGCGTTCTCAAATTCCAGGTGAATGGTCATGCTTTCATAGCATGCATTTCACCTCAAGTTGGAAGCCAGTGCATCCCACTACTACACATAGTAGTACAGTAAGTTAATGAATTGAAAATGAGACCACTCCATTGCTCAGGGAACTAATTTCTGTATGTAACTCTGCCCTGGAAAGATGTGTGTAATTTTGTTGATCATCTGAACACAGGTTTAGTAGCTATACTGTAAGATAACCCACACGAATAATTAAATATCTGGTAATCAGGTGATCACTGTTTGTGAGATGTTCTTCATGTTACTTTCAAGATGAACTAAGACCACAGATGTGCAAGATAATTCACTCCAGGAGAGGGCAGCCTGGGCTTTCAGGGAAATACCTTTCTAAAAGATCTCTCTGCCTTGTTTTCGATATTCCTTAAGTTCTCTTGAAACTATAAATCTTAAAGATTGAAGGCAACAAAATCGTGGCCTTTTGGTAACATCAGCTTGGTTCAACCAACACTTACAGCTTTCAGTCTGGATGACTTTCTTTTCCATTTTTGCTTGATCAGTCCAAATAATGGATCTTTCTCTAACCCATATAATTACATTATGTCTTCTTGTCCCGAGTATAATTGGACCGTGAAATTAAAAAGAGAGTTCTGCAGAGGTTCTTGTTCTGTTTCAGATCACAAAGTAGGTCTACTCAGATTCATGTAACTAGCAAAAATAGCAGATATCTAAAGGTAATCTCATTACAATCTTTACTTTCAGTCCATGAAAATCCGTAAATTTTCAATAAATTCAGTATGCTATTCATTGTTAAAGAGGGCACAGTTTTTCTCTCATCTTGTTGTGGTACTGAGAAGTATTTACAGAGTTTATGTCTTAGTTAGGAAGTCTGTCACTGGAGAGGACCTTAATGTAACTGTTGCTGCTTTTAGAGGCTGTGTTGTCTGACTGTGAGAGACATTATTTAATACATCTAAGAAGACTATATTTCTCCTTAAAACAGCCCAGAAAGTAAAATTCAAAAATTTAATCTTTAATGTGTGTAGACTATAATTTTTTCTCTTCTACTTTTGAAAAAATTATATTTGAGTCACACCTTTGATTCTTTCTGTAAGTGTCTTCAGATCTTTCTTTACATCTGATGAAATTCTGTCTCACAAGCCCTATTTTGGAAACAAAAGTAGCCCTAAAAACTTAAAACTTGAAGGTTTGTCTTTTTCTTTTGAGAGCATCAAGAAATGCAGCCTAGAATTAGAAACTTCTTTCAAAGATCGGGCCTAAAATTCTTGGCTATGTTGCATTCCTATATATAGTCAGAATTTATTCTGGTGCAGGAATGTTTCTTTATGTGACAATAGCCAAGCTGCACTTTGAAGTAGGTCACATATTTGTCACCATTACTTTCTCAATCAAGTATCTCATATATTAAGAGCTGATATGAAAAGATCAATCTCTGATGTGCATGCAGACTCTAAGCCTTGTTTCTTCAATTAGAAAAGGTTTTGGAATGGCTAGAATGGAAATACAAAATGAAAGGAATACAAAGAAGAAAGTAATTTTTTCACCAGAGCATTTTTTAGGTGTGCTGTGTGCATCTTCAGGTAACACTGTTAACAAAACCTCACTAATTAGCAAAAGAATGCATGGTTTTCAAGTGACAGATAAAGGGGAAAATATTGGCTTGCAATGAAATAGGAATAATAAAAAAAAAAATTGATAGGTAAAGCGTTCACATTTCTTTTATCCAGACAGCTGTACTTTCAGTGAGGTAATATCTGAAAAAACTGGTATTACCAGTCTGTGCCAACTTATCATTGATTGAAAACTCTTTTCCAGAAGAAATGGCTTTGAAGGTCAAATTCAAGCTCTCTTTTCTCTGTTTTTTGATTTTCTTCATTATCTTCTTGATTACAAGCAACAAATTCTGCCAAGGCATTCTTCAAAACAGGTTAATTTGAATCTGTGAAGATTATCTGGTTTTCCCTTTTATTTATAGCTAAGTTCAACTGAGTGCATAGTAGAGCTATTCCAGGGACTGCTACTGGGGATAATACTCAGTACTGTCTCATGGAGTTTATTTTTTGTTCTAATTAACTTGTCCAGCAGATGTAGCATGTTGAGGTCTCCTTATGTTGCTGTTCTTGATGCTGCTTCTAATTTCAGCCTTTGCAGAGTTTTCCAAGGCAAGATGTGGTCTGTCCACAGGGACAGAGAAATGTAGGATTGATTAATATAAACTTCTTTTTGTTATCTATTATTGTCTTTGCACAGTCCAGTTCCAAGCAATGTATGTCCACATGTCCAAAAATCTAGTGGCAGAAAGGTATTCTGAGGCAATAGCTGGAAAGCTGTAGATGAAACCAATTCCTGTTGTTCCAGTCAAAATTAGTGTACTTTTTTTCAAGAAAGTGGTTTGCACTAGTGCTTGCATGAAACATTAGATAAAATATGCCCCTAAATCTCAGGCCAACTGAACTTAAAAGTAATCTCCTTGGAATCAACTGTATTATTCCAACTTGAAGTTCATGACAGTGTTACCCAGAAGTTAATGCCTCTGCAGTGTTGTCATTCAGTCTTTTCTCAAGCTTAAGGAAATTATCTGGGCTAAACCCACTTACTTGTTTATGGTAACCTGTTCTCCAAACATTCTGTCTCATGTGTCACTCACAATGTGGACATTCCCAATTGCTAAAAAACCAGTAAAATAATATGAAAATAAAACAATTTGTAGCAAGCATATTGAGGCAATAGAACTGCAGATGGGTCTCAAATCTCTGTTGTCAGATACAGCACTGGATGTGTTAATCAAACAAGAAATGACACTAACAGCTTATCTCTTTTCAAATCAAACTCTGAACCATCTGACCACATGTGGAAAGGCATGTGTTGAGCCATGTGCCTGCCTATCTTTTATTCAAATAATTATTCTTCATAGGATTTGCTCTTTTCACTCTTTTCACTATTTGCCTACTATGAATAAAGCCAGTTAAATACCTTACTTAAGATATATTTACTTATTTTTAAAGCCTGCATTCTTAGGCAAAGAGTCTGGGAAGGAGGAAGGTAGGAAATAGAGCAATGCTGTGATGATACTGGAGACGAACATTTTAGAGACTGTCCTAAAAGTGGGCAAAATTTCCCTCGGGATCCTTAGGAACACTGTGTGTTACACTGCTATCAGATTCAGGAGTTAGCTATTTTGTCTGAATTGCTTTTTGCCTCTGAAGTAAGCATAATGAAAGCTTACTGCAATGTATGCATGTTTGCATACATGCCTATTTGCAGCTATTAAAATACTTTACACTTCAGTTAGTTGCATATGTCCCCTTCCTTGAGAGGTGTCAGCACAGAAAAATAAGTGCTTCATCACGTCATAAAATGATTCCCTGAAGGAACAGTAGGTCCTACCATATTATGTCAATAAGAACTTTCTAAGGATCTTCTTTTGAGGAACCTTCTTTTAAGGTTATGAGTGCAGTTGTTAAAAGCAATATAATTAAAAATGTTATTTATCTAAATTTAATGTCATTTTCTACAGGTGTAATAACTTTACTGACATGTAAGGTCAAAAGAAAAATGTTTTCTCTAATGTGTCATTTACAATTCCTAGCCATTTCTAGAAGCAGAATAAACATAGACAATAGTCACATTTTTCTGATCACCATCTTATTCTTTGCTCTTTGCTTTGCTGTTTTGGTTTGTTTTTTTTTTTTTTACCAAGAGAGAAGCAAAATAACTCCTTAACATGTAGTAGGACCATTTGCAGAGACAGATTGTTTTAGTCTTTAGGCTGTCACCATGCCTTGTATTATTCCCTTATCTTTCCATTGGACATTTTGTAAATAAGATTGACCAAGCTGTGGAGGGATGCTCTTGAATCTTTATCACTTCATCAATCAGGAAGAATTGCCATTGTGAGATGAAGGCAATGAGCAAAGATCACTAGGATGTCTCAGTCTTCAATTCCTCACAATATTGTTTGCAATACAATTTTCTTTTACTCTGTGAATGCACTTAAATTGATTGTAAAATTATTTAGAATATATTATTTTACATTTAAATCTATTTTTCTTTTCCTGTGTCATGTCCTCTTATTCATATTTAATGGCTTTTCTGCTGCTTCTTCTTTGTATATTTTAGAAAACTTTCTACTCACTAGCTGTATTTCCAAGCCCTATGTGAAATGTTTTAGAACTGAAACAAATGGCAAAAATGTACCTTTTTTTTAAAAGAAATTTTACTCCTCTGGGCATAATTAGTGATGTCCAGTTTTAAGAAAAACAAAAGCTGTGTCTTATATGTATGTATAACGTATCAGGCAGTAACAAAAAAACAAACAAACAAAAAAAAAACCCCCCCACACAAAAAAATTTTCTCTCCTAAGGCCATTTTGAAATTAAAGAATGGGGTTTTTTCCTCTTTCTTGCCCAAAACTAGCTAGATTTCTTTTTATTTTAATCTGTTCTTTGCTGTCTGATTGTAATGTTAGTATCATTTGATTTAACAGTTCTCTCTTTATGTTGTTCCAAGTGGTATAAAGAAATGAGGGCGGGAAAACAAGACCTCTGTTAAATCATTTAGAAGGAAAGTCTTATTTTTACTTTTGTTGGTGTTTTGTAGATCTCATTAGCAGCTATTTACTGTTTCTATATTTACAAGGGTGAAAGCATTGAAGACTTACTCTGCAGTGGCATTATATATGCTTTCTTAATATTTAAGTCATGCTGAGCTGCTCTCCCAAGAAAGAACTCTGGATTAATCTTGTATGGCTCACAAAGAATAATATTGTCTCCTATGGATTTTATTTTTAAAGAAAATATTTGAGAGTTGGTGCCTCCAGGCATATCTCATAGAATGGCAAGATGCTCTATAATTCTTCCTCCCAGAAGCCATTGTGTCAACAGTAGAGTCAACAAATACCAAGAAGTTTGTGTCACAGTTCTGATGATCTATGTAATATTATCTGCAGTCTCTTAAAGACATTAATTAAAAAAAAAAAATAAAAAAATCACCGTATCATTTTAGTACAAATTTAATTAAATATCTAGTTTAGTTTAAATACATCTCTGGGGCCCTGTATGCCTGCTTTTTAAAATTTAAATTTAAGTTTTTCTTCAAATGTAATGCTCTCTGAGCAGCTTTTAATTTATCAAAGTATCAAGATATCAGATAAATACACACACACACACACACACACATATAGTTATATATGTAGGCATGCTTGAGAACTATAAGTTTACTTCTCTGCAGTGGTCAGTAATAGGACCTGAGGGAATGACCGGTCAGGGGAGGTTTAGGTTGGGAATTAGAAAAAGGTTCTTCACCCAGAGGCTGCTTGGGCACTGAACAGACTCCCCAGGGCAGCGGTCACAGCACCTGAGCCTGACAGAACTCAGGGAGAGCCTGCACAAAGCTCAGGCACTGTGCTCAGTCTGCACAAGGCACGGGGTGTGACTTGAGGATGGCGCCGTGCAGGCCAGGAGCTGGGCTCGGTGACCCTTGTGGGTCACTTCTAACCCAGCGAATTCTGTTACTCTGATGCTACTATGCTTGGCTTACAAGAATTATAATCAGGAAATAGGTAGGTGTAGGTTTATTCAGTTTTAGTTTTCACTGGATTCCAGTGTTTGCTTGTAGAATACTGTAAGCAAATACTATAGCTGAATAATAATTCAATATTTGATAGAAAGAATTTAGTTACAAATTGTTAAAGGCTAATTTACTTTTTAATTTCTAATTTGGTATTTCCTAGAGTAGGTCCATAAGACTGTCACTGGGGACTTTTGTTTCTGCTAAATGAATTTATGAAAAACCAACTTTTGCTTACACATCAGTCCTCTAAGAGGCAGTTTAATGTTGCTATTACTAAGGCAAAAGTAAAAAACAGATATCCTTCAAACAAATCCTGTGTATCATATAGATCCTTGCTGGATCTTAAAATGTTGGCTTTGAAAGTTTGGTGGCACCTTTAAAATGTTGGAAGAACAAATCATGTAAATCATACAAATCACGTAAAGGTAAACAAAAATATGATGCTCACGTTTGAACCCACATTCACACTTAATTTTAGCCAGAATGAAGACACTTCAAGACTGCACTTCAAGATTGCCCCAGAATGTGAACAAAGTCACCATAAATAGGAACTATGGAGAGATTTCCCAGCCGTATTAAAACACTAATGCAGATGTGCTTGTAAGTCTTCAGTAGAAAGGATCTTTTGTTAACCATGAAAAAATGAGATGAATGAAAAGAATGAGAAATGAGAGTCTGAATTTTTCAGCTGTAGAAAAAGCTCTAGTTGTCCCTTTTACCATGTCAAGTATCAGAAAGCCCAACTATGAGATACAGGTTTTGTATAACCAAATTGTACAACCTTATTGTTTTGTTCTTCTTTTCTGGGAACAATTCCAGGAGTTAAATGTTAAAACAGTAAATATTCAATTATTTGAATCGCTTGCTGTCTATCCAAGCAATTAGAATAACCCCTACCTATTTGCTAGCTGGTTCATATCCCTCAGATGAAGTGAGGTGATACTCAAAATTGCCCTCCCCTCCCTCCTCCTCTGGAAAGGTATTCTATGTCATCTTCATAGGTAAGAGAAAGGACACAGAAAAAGAAAATAGCATAACAACATAAAGGAAGAAAAATAGTGTTGAAAATACAGGTTCAGGGAACAGGGAAGAGTGTTTTTCCCTGTATTACCAGGCGTTTTTCACAAAACTAAAACCAGACATTATTTCTCAGAGCAGCATGTACTACATGAGCTATTCTCCCCCAAGATTTTTGGGACCTAGGAAGTAGTTTTATATCATGGCCACAAAATAATAAATATTCATCACAATTTTGTTGTTCATATTGTAAAACGATATATGGTCTGTCCATCTTTTCATTCCCCTTGTGAGTGATGTACTCCCCTTCAGAGCTTACCACACTCTAGTGTAGGCAAAAAAACTCCTCGATGATGTGATGCCAGTGGGGCTGACAGCCCCTATCTGCCTACGTGGGGTGTCTACGTGCTGCCAGGGGAAGTTCTCCTTGGACAGTGCATCACTTAAGAGTTTCTGAGAGAATTTAGGCAGCTGTGCTAAGGTGATTTAATAAGCAGCCAGCCCTCATCTGCTGTGTCTTCATGCTTTTAGTCAATGGCAAATACTGAATTTATCTACTTGACAGTGAGGTAGAGATGGAGCAGTGTTGGTTTCCACCCATGTAGGAATGCTAAGAGTAAACTCTTGATAAGATACTACAACAGTATTGATGCCTGAGTGATGTGTTGCCTTTTATCATATAGCTAGATGTTAAAAATGATGGGAAAATTGAAATAACACTAATCTCAATTAAAGAAAAGGTGAGCAGTACCAAGGTACTAAGTGCCTCATTTAATTTTATAGAAAAATTTTAGAACAGACCTATTTCAAATTCCAGTCAAGTGTCATAATGTGTCTTAATGCTTATTTCAGGAAATAATCACACATTATTATTTTAGGATTTTAGAAAATTCTGAGCTGATATATTCTCTCTCAAGAACATTCTTCCACAGTAAAGCAGCAATTGAAACATCACCTATGGCAACAGTAGCCATGGGGAAACATTTTTTCTCTGTCAGTGAAAGCAAACCACTATCACAAAATGAGATACACACAACATGGAAGCAAGAATATCTCACGATGGTGTTTACCTGGAATCTTGATGAAGTAAACACTCTTAATGCATACTTCAATATTTTAAATTATTAAATTGTATTCTTTAAGTTTAATAAGGTAATATATTTTGGTCTAAACTAGTCTGCCACTTATTACTCCAAGGATGATATTGAGTTGCCTTAAATGCTTACATCAGCTACACAAATAATCAGCACAATTACTTTAGAAAGTGTCATATAGTCGTTGCCTTTCTTTACCTTGTGGGATTTAAATGCTCATAGATTATTATGTCTTGAATAAGTTTTGAACTTCTCATTATAATTAGATGTCACGTGTTTTCCTTATGAGAGCTTTATTTATTTTTATGGGAGCTCCATGCACTCCTAGCACTTGGAAACCAATCTTGATTCCTGGATATTTGCTCTCCTTCTGCTTCATTCTTCTGCATCACAACCAGTGAGGACATTCATGCTTCCAAACGCGATATTCATATTCTGATACTGAGTTACAATAGTGTTGAACAAATAAAAAACCCACCTATTGCTCTGTGTGTAATTAAGTTCTGCCTCAGCACCACAGACAGCAGATCTTGTACAATTAGCATCATATTTGTAAGCAAATTAAGCTTAAAGAATTGATTACTAAATATTGACATAAGTAGTATTAGGAAAAAAAGATGCAAAAAATAAAAAGATAGCAAAAATAAAATGGTAAAAAGATGTTAAATGTATTGCACAGCTTTCAGTTGTCATAGTCCTAAGTCTGATAATGCAAGGATAATGACAGTGGTGATGCAAAATAAAAGAAAAAAAGTTTCTAAGCAAATAATTTGTTTTGTAAAATAAATATAATACTTAGCATTTCTTATACCACTCATCCCCTGGACCTTTGAGAACTAAAATTAAAATAAACTGAAGATACAGTAGTAGGTCCAGTTTTTCTCTTGAGTAAATGTCTATAATATGATTATGCTAAATCTGATGAGAAATTCAGAAGTATTTTGTATTCTGACTTAGAAATATTGTCAAAACCCTGAGAAAGAGAATAAGAGAAATTGACTAGATAGGTCAAAATTGGGAGAGAGGAGAAGGAGAAAACAATAGTCAGCAGTTTGATTGCTAATTCTCATCTATACTGGAAAATCCTTTCAAGTATGTCTTTTTTAATGGACATAACAAACTGTTCTGTATACTATTACTCATTCATAACCTGAAAAATAAATAAGACTGTTTATAAAGGAATTTTAATTACATGCTGTAGTTACATATGCTATGTTATTCTTTGCAGTCACTGTTTAGGCCAAAATGTGCAAATGTATTTTGCAAAATAAAATATATTCTGCAAGATACCTATAGTTATACATATATATAACTGTGTCTATATTCTAATCTATAGAAAATGTCATAGATTATTTGATATTGACAATATATGCAATTTGGTAAGAAAATGTGTTTCAAGTGCTGATTATCAGTTAAAATTCTCCATGGACCTGATGCAAGGCTTATTGGTATTAGTGGAAATATTCTTACTCAGGTCAGATAGAATCAGACTCCAACACATTAAAAATTACTAGTGTTGAAGAGCTTTTTCTTTCTAAAAACACTGGAGGCAAATACATGAGTTCAAAACCAGTGGGATATCATTCTGAACTAAATCTATAATTCTAAAGTAGAACATGTGCAGGATAGAACTGAACAGTGATTTAAAACAGATTTGAATTGGACTGGCACTTACTTAACTGACAAGACTTGGGATTATTCTCTTCTCTAAAAAGGCATTTAAATCTGCATGCTTCCTGTTTTTCTAAGGCTAGCAATCAATTTGGGGCATTTTAGCACACTACATCACTTATTTCTGTTTCAGATTCTAAAAATTGCTTTGAAGTATATGCCAGAAGCAAAATTATTTCTGCCCATAGATGAAATAACTCATTCTCTTTGGCTTTCTCAAATGTGAAGTCAATCTCAGCTCAGGAAAAAATATCATTTTCAATAATAGAATAATATGTAACTCCTAATTTTAAGTTGAACATTTAGCATTCAGACAGCTTTATGGGCTAAATTGTGGCACACAGTCAAAAAGTTTTTCTGATGGAGTTGCATCAAAGAAGTATGTCTAAGCTGGGAACAATCTACCCTGGGAAATAAGAGAAAGAGGAGGGACTGTTGTCCACTGCATGCTATGCCAATGATAAATTTAACTTGGATCCCATTGGTTAAGTTATTAGAAGGTTGGTTATTAGAAGAGCATGGAGGTGTTAGAAAAAACAGTTCTGTTTTTATTATTTTTTACTTTTACTTAGCAGTGAAAATTCATGTGGAATAATTTGAACCTGTTACCTCTTTGTCTTTTTTGCTCAGATGTGTAAGATGTAACATGCTAGAAGAAAAGAGGATTGGTTTATCATTTCAGTCCTTACCATGGAGTTCAGGGAGAGTTTCTGTCTGGTGTTTTTGGACAGATGTCTCGTTAGCTGGTGTAAGGCCTTGTGGCAGGCTTTCACACTTCCACAGAAGATGAGGAGCAGTGCACAGTCTGGTCCTATGTGGTTTCAGAGCAGTATATAAATACAAAATCATATAAAAAGATACCTAGTTTAGATCATCACAGATGTAGTCCCATTACTACTATCTGGTTTTCAGAAAATTTTCTTATCAGTTTTCTGCATACCTCTGAACCAGTAAATATTGAAATATAATCACAATGAAGCTCTGCATCATCATTCCTGTTGCTGCAGCATTCAGGCAATTGTATCTGCTTGTGTTAGTATGGTTTATAAGGAGATTTCATATAAAGTGAATGCAGGGCATGTTATCACTGAGGATAGGATCTGTGAATCATGCTAGAAACAGTTCTAGAGTTTGCAGTCCCTAAATTGGATCTTTGAGCTATTAATTTTGCCACCATTCTGTTCACAACCTTCCCAGATCTAGTGCAAATCCTGCAATTCCATCCTGTCATGGGGTGGAGAGGACACACTTCCTTTCAAGGATCCATCATGGGACCGTCTGTCATCATAAAACATTAGTGAATTCAGTTGATGATATAAAATTTAAAATTGAGAATAAGCATGTTAGATGTATAGAAATTAATGTGACATTGTCTTCTGGGCATCTGGATTTCTGTGAACAGTAAACAGAATATACTACTTTGGAATCCCTTGTATGGGGACTGAAAGAGGCTTATACAAAATTTGAAAGGTGTTTCCATTGTTTAATGGTGCATGGTGTAATGTTTGGGGAATTAAAGTTTATAGTGCATTCTCATTTGATCCCATCTATTGGTCACTTTGAACCTCTTTCCAGACAGTAAACATGAAAACTCTTTTGAAAAGTGTGGTTATCAATAGAAATGTACCTTTCCAGTGAAGTATTTACCAAAGCTGTTTGAAGCTCAAAGCCTGAATAAGCAAAACTGATACATTTTTTCCCAATTACGGTTCAAGTGTGATTCTGCATATTTTTTATATAATTAGATAGCATATTGGAATTATAGAATTGTGATAAAGGTTTGGCAAAAACTGTGCTGCCCTGGTATTTTGCAAAGAGTTACTGAAAATAAGTTAAGTGTGAAGCATTTCCCAGATGGTAAAAATTCACTCCAAGGAATTTAAATTGATACTCAATATGTTGCTGTGTTCATGAAGCTCCTTTTGCATCTTTAAAAAGAAAATATCCATGTACTCTAATCACTGACATTTGTACTGTAATTTATTACAGAGAAGACTAAATGAACACAAAAATTGCAGGTGGAAATTTAATCTCACCCTGCATCAAAAGCTTGCAGCAGAATATTCTTATCTTTCAAGTTTTTACCTGTTTTTTGCTGTATTATCATGAAACTGAGTTTTCTTCAGGGAAATATCAGTAAAAAACCATGCCCTTATGAAACAGCTGTCAGTGTTGATTTAGTTACAGAGGTATTTCTTTCAGTTTAAGCAAGATTTCTTATGATCTTTTGACGCAATGCTGGTTTCTAAAAAAATATTTTTAATCAAAGGATTTGTCATTGTGTTTGAAATATTTGAGTCAGTTCATAATATCAATCTGATATAAACCTTTCTTCAAATTCCATAACAGTGAAATGTACCATTTTAAACTGGTTTGCTGTCTCCACTAGTTGAATTTTTGTCCTAAATTTTACATATCATTTTGTTACCCAATGTTTGATATGTGCTTAAGTCAAACTGAGTCAAGCAAGGCAAGTAAAGCTGATTTGACTAAAGAACAGAAACGTACTGATTTAATTTGGCATTATTGCCATAATAATCAGGATTAATTCATGTAATAAATGGCACATTCTTTGCAAAATAGTACTTATATTGAAAAATAAAATTAAGTTCTTCCTTAATTAAAATATCTATAAACTTAATGCAGAGAAAGAATCATTGAAGTTAAGCAAATACTTCTATATGCTTCTACAGTCATGCTTTCATAGAGTTTCCAACACATAAATTCAATGTTTTATGAAAAACAAACCAAGAACAAAAGGTCTTCAGTTACTGCTGATATTAATTCTCTTCTTGTTCCTGCATTATTTAGAAACTGATCATGGTTTATCTGATATAGGTCACATCCTTGTCTATCTAAAATGTGAGGTAAGGAAAATGTGTTTAATTTTTGTGTCAGGAAAAGATGTGATACTGCTCATAAGTCTGCTGAATAGTTGCCATTGTGTTCCTCAGAGGCAGCTGCATGTTAGGGGTAGTTACAATGTTTTTCACGATGTTTGGATCAAAGCATCCAAACATTTGTGAGACTGATTGTGCTTCTAGTTATTAATTNAGAATTATTGCATACATTTTTTCTGTATACATAGTATAGCATTGTTAAGTCAAACACTGTAAGCCTTCAGTTTGTGATATTGAGCAATGAAGGTGCTATTTAATGAAAATTGTTCTAGTTTTGTTTTCTTTTGAGCATGGCAGTAAAATACTAAAGAAAAACCTGAAAAACTGGGAGATTGATCCAGTTCAATAAAGCAGCCAAAGATATGATTCTTAGAATAACCACATTTTAAAATAAAACACAATGTGGAAGTATTAATTTAAATTTCCCTTAAAAGCTGAAATATGGATCCTGACTTCTTGAATATTTATATCAAATAAAGAGAACATGCAAGGCTTGTATCTAAGAGTAGGGGAATATGTCTTGACTGGAATCTGTGACACAAAAGTAGACCAGTACTTGTTTTCTCTTAAAAGAGAGAAACATGTCTGCACTGTGTATAAAATATGAAATGCAGCCACTATTGTAGGAGACATATTATTGTTAAATTTCTGATTAGTAGAAATCATACATAAAAAATCAAGTGTGTATGTTTAGCATGTAGCTGAGAAACTGGGTTAAATGCCAACTCTTATCATTTTACATTTAAACTGAGATATGAAAAGAAGAACTGTGAGCAGCTGTGGTAACTACTTCAATATTTTCTTCATTGCTATGATTTAGCTTTTTCTTCTGTGTTTGGTGCCTTGGAAATTACTTATTCTAAGACCTAGATGCCTGGAATTAATCACTGTTGCCCTAACATCTTTATCACTGATCCTCTGTCTTTAGACGGACTCCCCCTTTCTAAAATATAAGGAATGACTTGTAGGAATGCATGAGGAATTAATCTGCTATTTTTCTAATGTAATTCAATATGCTAAATACTGAGCTCCTAGCTGTGTAACTTTGTCAACTCTTCAGTTGCTTGTATTGTCCTTCTGGCTTTATATACCATGACTATATTTCATTTTGTGTCAAAATAATACTCATTTTCTCAATAAAAAAAATCAGAGTATTTATGAAGACTAAGCTCTGTAAAATACAGGTATAGAATGATGGCTAAAATTAGAGCTGGATTTATTGTAATTATTTCTTCTAAAATACTGGGGGGGGCAGGTAATATTAATGGTATAATTAATATTCTTTATTCCATTACTAATTCATATTTTAAAAGTTCAAGCACAGATTACTGGACTTTTTTTGGGACAGAGAGATCACCCAAACCATATCAACAAAATGAAAGCTGGTACCAGGACTGGGCTATGACTGCCTTAATTTTTTGTAAGAGGACCAGTGTTTAGATTGCAGCAGTTTTATAAAGCACATGCTTTTTTTCAGGACATTAGATGGGTAACTCAAGGCAGAGGAGCTTATCCATTATTTCTTACTGACATAAAACTTTCTGTGACATTAATAAGAGAATGGCTTCCATAAACGTTGCATAGATAGCACAGAAATTAGTCACAAATATTTTAATGCTTTATTTGCTATGAAGATGTTGCTGACTATCAGTGACTATTTTTTTCTGAAAAGCAAATTTAAAATTAAGCTTTCTTAGTGATTCAATGCATTTGATGATTCAATGTGGTTTGGAAATAATATAAGTTGTTAGTATCAGTTCTGTTACAATTTTGTTGATGCAAAATATGCATCAATTCTGAACTGTTTTCCTAGTCCTATGTAACATCACACTTCTTTATAAACTGGATACCAGTTCTGAATTAAGTGGATTTCCATTCAAGGAGAATTACTTTTTCCATGTTTTGCTTCCTCACAGTGGAGCTGGTTGCCTGAGCAACTGGTAAAAGACCAAGACTGGGATGCGGTCAGTGCTTTCCTCCTCACTTCAAATCTGAGTACAGTTAGGGCTGTGCAGAGCTCCCAGTCTCAGGAGGAAATTAAGGAAAGCACTGTCCATAACACTTTACTAAGTGAAATGTGGATAACCTCCCCTGGAGTAGTAAAATCTGTGGTATTTTGTGTTGAGGGTTCTCCTAAGGAATATGAAGCTGGAGCTGATGCATTGGGTGAAATCAGAGAACTAAGGATGCGTGTCTGAGGACACGAGACTCCACTGGCTTCTGGTTTTAGAGGGGGATTAATCAGAAGAAAAACTGAAGCAGTGGCAAGTGGCAGGACCTTTTGAGAGACACCTGAAACACGTAGCATAGAGATGTGCAGAAAGACCCAAACTCTTGTAAGATCTTCACATTCTCTGCGCA
>VWZN01007528.1:49707-70380 GCA_013396955.1 Regulus satrapa
CCTTGACTTCTGCTTCTGTGTTTTCTGAATCTTATTTTCTTGCTTACTCTTCTAGAATTTTTTAAATTTTTCCAGTATTGTAGCTCTTCTTTAAGGTTTTCTCTATTTTTCTTGGTTGGTTTGTTTTTTACATATCTTCAAATAGTCTATTTGTATATTTCATATATGAATGTGATGTGAAATAGAAATAAACTGAGTTTATAGGAGGTTTGGCTTTTAAAAATAATTAAACACTATTTTGTGAAAGAACCATCCCATGATGAAAACTGAAAACTTTTCATATTTCTATATTTAGTGTCCATATTTCCATATTTAGTGTCTTAGATGTATTCAAGGAGATGAACCTTGTTATTCTATGCTCCTATGTACAGGTCAGATGGAAATAGCGCTTTTTGACCCTTAATTCATGATTTTATGTTACCAGCTGCTGTATGTTTTACGAAAAAACTTTGTACCACACCTGTCAGCGTCTGAAGAAGACAGCCCAGCACTGCCTTAAGCTCTGGTCTGCTTAAATCAGCTGGGAACCTTTGTCTAATGCATAACTCTAAAAATCATAAAATCGTTTGGGTTGGAAGGCACCTTCAAAAGTTATCCTGTTGTACACCTGTGCATTGTGCTGGGACACCTTCTGCTGTTCCAGGGAAAAAACCCCATGCAAACTGACTTCAGGTGTTTCTAGCAAAGAGGCATCTACCACCTCTCTGGGAAGCCTGTTCTAGTGTTTCATCACCCCCATTAAATAAACGACTTCTTTATATCTAGTCTGAATATGCCTTCTTTTAGTTGAAAACCATTGTCCCCTGACCTATTGCTACAGGTTGTACTAAAATTGTACTGGTCGTACAGGTTTTCCCCTCTTCTAATCCCTGTTTAATTATTGAAAGGCCACAATAATGTCTTCACTGTTTTCTCCAGGCTGAGCAACCCCAACTGTCTCAGGCAATCTTCATGGGAGAGGTGCTTCACCTCTCTGATAATTTTTTACCCTCCTCTGCACTCACTCCAACAGGTCCATGCTTTTCCTGTTCTCAGGACTCTAGAGTTTGATCCAGGTGAGGTCTCACCAGAGTGAAGTAGAGAGGACAAGTCACCTCCTCAGCATAGAGCTCTCACATCTTGGTGTATAGTGGTACTTCCCTCGCCACAATGAAGATTAAACATTTTTACTTTCTATGAGTAAGTCTCTCTAACTGCCAAGATACATTAAGAACTCATACAGTGAACTTGGAATTCTTACTTTCCCACAGTTGTTCTTCGAGGATTAGCCATCTAGGGGAAAAGTACTGCTCTGCCACCTTTCACCTAAGGATTGTGAAGTAAATTCATACAAGTGTGGTGGTCTTTCTTTTTAATAGTCTTCCTCAAGTAATTGATTTCAGAAACTGGCAAAAAGAATCAGACCTTGGAAATTACTGACTTATTCTGAATCTTTGTCTTTGGTGTGACGAACATTGCTGTGTTGGCTCCAGTAGAAAGTGTGGTTAGCTGATGCAGAAGAAAAATGCCATTCTAAAGAAGCAGGCATCTATTTAGCTTGAAAATTCTGTACTTTTCTGTGATGATTACTGCATGTCTTAGGATTCTATCAAATGACAAAAGCAACTGAACTTCAGCTTGATTAGAGATAATTGGAAAGCACTTACAAATGACAGACTTCTAGTCTTCATATTGATAGTCTGACTGCAAGGTGAATTTAAGTCAAGTTTCACTTCAAATTTACTTTTAAACTTCACTGATCAATTTTCATATCTGTGGAGTTAATTTTGGTTTGGAAGCACATAGTATATCTTCATATATGTGTAGATGGTTTTTGGGTTTTTAAAAAATTTCTCCAAGTTATGCTTGGAAGAAAGAAAGCTGCTTTAAATATTGCTATTTTCCTCTATGAAGATTTATTGTTTGTTTAGTGGTACTGTAGCTGTCCCAATTACATTAAATTCTGGCCTACCATGTATTCTCTGAGCAGAGAAGATTTTAGCAGTTTGGTGCCTTCTTTTTAATCTAAGCACTTGAAGAAAAATCAGTTATCTTTTAGCTGGGCTAGAAAGAGGCCAGTATACATGTCCCATTTGGTAGTTGCCTACCTATTAATTTAAGAGCTCCTGTCATTCTCCTTGGAAATACCTAATGCATGTAATTTATTCCCACCACCCTCATCTGTCTCCTCTCATTTAGGTTGGTGCAGATAGGAGGAATAATTAAATAACTTAATGTGAAATACCTAAAAACCACTATAATTTTCAAGGCAACCTATTTCAGGAGTGACCTTCTCTATTTTTTTTACTGTGCTTCTTTATAATATGTGCTTCCATAAAAATGCTTTCAGAAAAAAAGCATTGTCTAAATACTTGACATTTCCTCTTTGTGTCTTCATGAGATTTTTGCAAGCTAATTTAGAAAAAAAGAAGGCATAAAACCACATTGCACATTCAAAAAAAGTAAATTTTGGGAACAATTGTAATTTGAAAGTCTCATCAAGAGTTTCTGGTTTTACTATCAGTGGTCATCAGAACAACTTTTTTCTTTCTTCCTGTTCTCTCTCTGGCTTCCCTTCTTCTCTCTCTTTCCTTTTTTAATAAGAAAAAAGTGTTTGCCCACTTCTAAACAGAAAAGTGATTTAAATGTTTTCATGGTAATTTCTCATTATTTTAACAATAAAGTCTAGAAAATGAAAGAAATCATCTGCAGATTTTTTATTCTGCTATATCTCTTGCAGTGCTATCTGATATGTTGAGCTGCTAGTCATGCTTGTTTACTTCTGGAAAGAGAGCAAAAATGACTTGTTTTAAATTTCTCAGGAGACCATGATCATCTGATTCCAGTTTATACCAAATGAAGAATATACTAATTGAAACAATAATAATATTGTTTCTGCAATTATATGTTACTTATGATTGACATAACAAACTACTGCTGCACTCAGATTTCTCTTGGGTGTGTTTGGCCAGTTACACAATTTGCTATATCTCTTCACCTTGCTTTTGTGAGGAACTTCCCTGTTGAGGGCGATTCTTCCCATTTACATGTCTACAAAACAAAATGCCCATTATCTATTGCCTCCTCAGGTGAAATGTAAGCCCACTTGCTTAAATAGCAGAAATACATAAATTGTAGGAAGATCAGACTGCCTGGTTTGAGGCCTTACTTCACAGGTAAACATAATTATTGATGATACCAAGTGCAATATAAATAAATCAGAGCAGAATGAAGCAATAATAACATCCTAGGCCTGCCTTGCTTCAGATGTTTCTGCTTTAAGGTCCTAATGAACTTGTTACTACCTGTCTTGAAGCATTGTAGATGAGAAATAAATAACTGGTGATTAAAATAAGTGTTTTCTAAATCCAAAGTATGTAATTACATTGAAATTAAAGATAAAGATCTTATTAAAGATGTGCCAGTGACTGGATGAGGTTTTTTGATGAAGAAGAGTTTTCTACCATCTATTATTCCTGGTATTCTGATCATACTATTAGCTGACCAGAATATGGTCTAAAAATTATGGGTATGAACTCCCACTAACATTATTCTATTTTCTGAACCGTTAGACTGAGTTTCTGTTTTCCTATTTACAGTTCCTGGACTCTTAAACAAATTTATGTATTTCTACTGGTCTGTCTGGAGGACTTTTTGGAAAGCTGTACCATCTTAGTGCTTTTAGCTTAATAAATTAGTCCTGTTTTTTAGACCTTGATAATAATTATTATCCTTGTGCACATTATTACCCTTAGTTAAGAAAATATTATTCTTAGTAGATGTAGCATATTTGAAAAGCAGGGCCTTTGGGGATATCTGCCTGCTTTGTTTCAGAGAGAGCAGCTGACCCTTTAATTGCAGAGAACATCATCCTTTAATGAGTGGCAGAATTCTGTGGAAATAGCCAAAGGTGTGACCAGCACCTCTGTGTCATAGCACTCCTTTCCTTCCCTGATATGACTTCAGCAGAGGAGTTTCTGTGAGAACTTTTAATCCATCTCGAGCAGAATAAACCAGGTGAATTCAACTAGTCTGCCCAAACTGGGGCAGCTGATTAGCCCTATAAGCAGGTCAGAGGCCATTCTTACACTCAGCTCTGGCCCTAGAGCTCAGTGATACTTCCTGTTGGAAGAGTAGCTCAGTGAGTGGTAATGTATTCTGTTGCCACAGCTATTCAGTAGGTGAAACTCGGCCCTCTAACTCTTATGTGATTCTAACAGTAGCTAAACTATTCAGTGTTTGTGTGGCATTTGTGTTGTGTGACTTTACAGCTTGCTGTGTAAGAGGAGTTTTAATTATGTGGAACTCTGCTTCTCGGTCTCTGTGGGAGCATCTGTCCTGCAACGAGTTGATGATTCATACAATTTATCATAATGATATTTTTGCTTATTTGGTTGTATTTGTGTGGTAAGCGAACTCTGTAAAGTGTCATTTGTGGTGGAGCATGAAAGTTTGTAATTGTCTTCCAATGCCATTCACTGGTCTTCTGTGTCTGAGCAACTGTAGTCTAATGTTCATTTTTCTGTCAACTATATCCAAAATTGAGCAAGTGCTTTTCTGCATTCTAGTAGCTTAATAAAGCTACACATTGACTGCTAACTATGACTGCTGCTCTCCTAGCATTCATAGTTAATTTTAAAGCAGGTTAATCCCGTGTTCCAAATGTACATATGTTTCCAAAATATCCTAAACTGATACCTGGTATCAGCCAACCTTTCATACTCAGTGGCACTCAGGTGATATGGCGTCTTAACTTGATGGCTATTTTGGTAGATGTATGAACAAAAATTACTTAAAATAGTAAAAAGTTTTCAGTTTCTATTTAAAGTAAGTGTATCTAAGTCATCTGAAGTAGGGTTTATGCACACATGAAATTATTTATTCGACAGTAAAGGATTCTTTGAGATTTATTGTCTGCATCTACCCTCAGTACTCCCTGTCTGCTACCATTTGTCCTCTAAGAAACAGTTCAAGTGCCAAACCAGATGTCTGGAACTTGGATACTACAAATACTGTTTCTGACCTCTTGCTCTCCTCTCACCAGAAAGACAAGGGTTTCCGAGTTGTGTCACACCTGTCAGCCTTTGAAGTCACTTCGGGCACCCTATAGTGCCATATATGTCTGCATTTAGCCACCTGAATCTCTGCCTTTCTTTTCACATCTTCTTTTAAGCATCCCATGTGTAATATTACTTTTTAAAGTAAACAGTAACTTGTTAAAAGTAAACATTTTTTAGAGATATTAAATATGCCTAGAAAATTATTATTGTTAGCTAAATTATTTTGCACATAATTGTGCAGATTTTTTTAAGATCATTTATGTTTTGTAAATACTTTTTAAAAGAATTTCAGTGGTTATCCTCTTACATTTACAACCCCCAAATAAATCTTTGGAAGAAAGTAAATACAGTTAATTTGGTTTTTTATTCTCTCATTTTCACCAATCAGGATTTATAGCTAAAATATATGATGAACTACATAGCTTGGTATGAAGCTTGGTAAAACACTATGAGTTTTAGTGATGAGTTTCAGTACAGTCACGTGTAAAAAATTAGATAAAATTTCAGTGAATGCTCCACATAGAGTTGAAAATTTGAATGTAATTTTTCATGACTGTGTATGCGCATACATCTAGAACTGAAATTTCACTCTGCAGCCAGAGGTATTTTCTAGATATTCCTAATTTTTCTACACCTTTTTTCCTGCAACCTAACAGATTTAGCAAAAACTGAAAGAGGCCCTTTGGGGTGGGGGGCTGTTATTTTGCATTATTTCTTATTAAAACACTAATTCCATTATTTCTGCATTTGAAACATAAGTTGAAAAAGAGGATAGATGATCTTGTATGTGGAATGAGGAGAGACAAGCTGAAATATCTTAAATATGCTGTTCTGATCAAAAATATCTTCTATACCAATGTTAGAAAAGAGAAATGTATTGTCAGTACAAATGACAGAACACACACTTTGCTTTCTGGTCTTGTCTCATGCTGGGGGAAACTAAGTTGTTGCTAGGACAAATCATTCCTTTTAAATGAAATTATTGTGCAATGTCTCCTTTTAGAAACATTATTCTAAGAATCATCCACTATTTTTTACAGTTTCTTTTGCCTTGAATATTAGTGAGTTTTGTTCCCACTTAGTGGAGGAATTTGTCATTCCTTCTTTGCCTGGTATGTATGAAATACCAGGAGTGGAACATGTAACAGGGGTTTTTTTTACAGCCTTCAACAAAAGGATATGGTTTCAATAGCTCATCTATCACATAGATGTTGCTTTGCAATGATTTTGGTTATTAAGTGCCACCAAGTTTTCCTCTTGTATTATTCTACCCTGCTGTACTATATTGTCAAATTAACATGTACTTTCTGAGCACAGCCACAACCCACTCAACTGCTTTCTGCTGAAAAAAGAGATCCCCACATAATTTCTCGATATGATTATATGTGATCTCTCTGCAGAATTACAATTTTACATCCATTGCCATTCACCTCTCAGAATTTCTTATGAAACATTTACTAAAAGTTACGAAGACATGCTGAGAGGATTTCTTTTTACTTTTGCTGCGTGGTAGAGCTGAAACATTCCAGCAGAATTTTAGCTTGAATGTGAGTGTTGAATTTGTCCAGTATTTCACCTGAGGGATATTGACCATTATTTTACCTGTCTGGTATGTTTAGGTCATAAAAAATTTAGCACATTATTTTTCTGAATAATCCTTATTTTGGTGTGCAGGCATAAGGCAGAATTTTGTGCTGTAAAATGTGATGGTTCATGAGAGCCTGTCTTTCTTTAAGATGTCTAGGAACCATGCCTTATATAGTCACATAGAAAGAAATTCTCATGGAAACGGCATTATGGAGGTGGCAGCTGCAGCTCTTTATTTTTGTGTTGAATTTTGCAGTAAGAGGTTAACCCTTTATGTGATTGTGAAAATTTAATTTATGTCCTCCTCAAATACAGAATATACATGTATCAAAATAAAAAAAAAAAAATCTGAAATGTACAGAAGAGACAAGCCAGCTCAATAAGAACTAAAATTAACTCTGTACGCGTTTACGCTACTATTGCTGAAAATTTGGGCAAGGACTATATTTAGGTATTATAATGTGGTTGGAATTAGCACTAATATTTGCCTAATATCCTTCCTCACCCGAAGCTTCTTTTCTTCATTAGATGCTGGCAAGCAATGTTCAGAAAGCTTCTTTTGGAGATAACTTTCCTAGAAAATCTTACTCATCTCTTCAGTTTCTGATGGGTCGTTGTGAAACAGATGAGGACAGTGAAACATTGAAGGTAGAGACAATGAGGCAGTAAAACCCCTCAGTACAGAGTTGAGTGCAGACTGTGACACTAAGGGATGAATTGGCAGTTTGGAATCTTGTAAGAGCAAACTTCCAACCCACGGAGACACTCAATGTGATTGCTGAGGGAACGGGTTTTGAGAAGCTGGCAGAATTGGAACCTGGGCACAGAGCCTGGAGACCATCAACAGCAATCTTGCCAACCACTTTCTGGTGGTTTTTCCAGATTTAGGAATAAGCAGCAGAAGAAACTGCAATCTGAGTGGACACTATTGCTCCTCTTCTGTGTTGCTGGTGACAGTAGAAGCCCATAGCCTTCATCACTTGCTTAGCAATCTTGTTCCATCTCCCAGGTCCATTTTACCTTGCTGTAACTTACTTGAGTGAGAAAACATTGTTCTGCCTCATCTAAGATATCTGTAGCAAAAGTGCTGCCATTAAAGAGCTGAGTTTGGTCAGAGCATGATATTGTTTGCTGTGTGAAATAATGTCTTCTTGAATATTGCTACTACTGTTTTTAAATACTATGAATTTCCTGTCTTACATATTTTCTTGCTGATCATTCCCTTTTATATCACTTTGGCAATGTAACTGATATCCTCACTATTGAGGGTATTCTAGTGTTTGCAAAGCAATCTTTACTATGCAAATATGCTTACCCATCCTTCTATAATAGGGTAGTTTAGTTTCCAAATATTACTCAGTTCTGACTGTTTGGTTTAACATCTGAATGTGGGAAAAAGGGAGTTGAGAACACATTTTTGGGCAGATATTACACATGTGCAAAGCGTGATGCTAAAAACATCTTTCTAGATCAAATGAAAACAAAACTTGAATAGAATAATCATGTCACAATACAGTTGTTACCATAGCTATAAAACAATTTTCTAGTGGATTTTTATTTTACATTAGAAATTTTGTGCCATGGCAACAGCGGTGCCAGTTAAAGCTCTAACTCTGTCATTATAATTTATCTATTACAGCTCTATTCATTAGTGTTATTAACAACTGTTATTCTCCTGAATGTACTTTAGTATGGAACACGGAATCTCTTGAGATACAAATGTGAATAATATGATTTCCAATTTTACATGAATGCAAAATTCACAGTATTCAGTATGCTTCTGATTTTCTTAATGTGCTCTGCAATCTTAGAGTCAGAATCAGGAAAAATATCTGAGTTTGATGAAGCATCTGTAAATTATAACTCTCAAATACTGAAAGTGAGAAATGGTATTCCGTAGAGTTCTATATATGTACCACAAGCAACTGTGCTGGGGCGCATCAGTGTGAAAATAAATAGCTGATTGAATTGCAATCTGCTGCCTAAATACCAGTTTGGTTGTATATAAACTGGTGATAATAGCAATATGTATCTGTGGCTTTGAGATTATGGCACAACGGAATTTATTTGCAGATCCAAATGTAAATGTTTTCCTTCTAATACAGATACGGCACTATCACAGTGATTTTCGGAAGTAATCCACTCATATGGATAAGCTGTACATGCACTTGTAATAGCACTAAAGTTCTGTAGAAATGACATCTGTTTATGTTTTTGTATTTATGATATTATTTACAAGTGAAAAGATAAAGTGGTAAGAAAAGCAGTATCTGGTAAGGAAGCAAGATCTCTTTTTGTTGGTTTGGGGTTTTTTTTATTATAAAAATAAATGTGCTTGCAAAAATAAAAAAATTACTTATAAACTGAATGTTTCTCTCCACTGGGATTGAGCCCATGAGCTTGAACTTTTCCTGTTCTCTTGTATCCTCAACGTCTTTCTTAAAGTTCCTTCTCATAAAGCTTACTCAAATACCTGTGAGAAGAAAAACCTGGCATTATTAAATGACTGTTCACTGAGTATAGACCTATATAATGTAATTGTTTATATAAGTTAAGTTGGTTGAAATAATAGGAATAATAAAAGGAAATAAAAATATGAAGGTTTAAAGCATGGGGTTTTTTCAATACACAGAAATATTCAAAACAAGAATTATTTTGATATGTTTAAAACCAGAAAATACTATACAAAATGTCATATTTTGTGCACTACTACTAAGCCTCTGAAGAATTATTGATTACAGTATCACTTTTCTTGAAGTTCATGGCAGAAATATGCAACCATAAAATAAAAAAAATACCTCAGAGATGGGTAGCTATTAAAAGCTAAGATTTTTTTTTTTTTTAAATAAGTTGCCTATTTTAATAAATGATATTATCCTGTGCAAATATTTTTCATTAAGTTCTTGAGATGGACATCTTGGATATTCCCGTGAACACTGAATCTGCATTTTTAGATAATGGTGCAGTTTAAAGAGGTTATTTAACATCTCATGGTTCAGGTCTTAGGTTAACAAATACTGGCTTGGAGTAAGAAAGAAAAGCATACTCTAGGAAATTATTTTAGGATTATCTGTTGTATGGTTTGGTTTTTTCCTTCGATGATTTCTTTAGAACATGTCAGGGAGTGCTAGGCTGCTATACTATTTAGAGCAGTGCTATAGTACCTCTCTGTACACTCATTTGCTAAACATGAAAGTATTAGCCAATAACTGCATTAGGAAACTAAAATAAAAATAGAAGTCAGTATTCAAAGAGCAGTAACCTTAACAGTTTTCAGTTCAAAAGCCAAGGGATTCAATTTATAATTGGTTCATTAAACTGTTGGATGTCTGGAAGATTTCTAGTCCATCCTTCTGTTTGGAGCAGGACTAACATCATGAGATCAGACATGTCTTGTCCGAACCAAGTCTTGAGACTGCCCAAGGATGCGGATGTCCCCACTGTGAATAACCTGTCTTAGGTCACTCAGTGCTGCTTGCTTCTTAGCCATGGCCACCTGGATTTTTTTTTATTTTTTTTTTCCTGACAGCCCTAGTCTTTTTTTGTTGCCTGATAAAGATGTGCCTTGCATTGCTCAAAATCCTGGAGTGAAGAAGGTACAGCTATGAGATCTTTGCTTACTTTGTCACATAATTAACAAAGCTCTTATTAAAAGTGAAAGGTATCAAAGAGAAGAAACAACAGCTGAGGCAGAAAACAGAGAATAATACTCTGTCTCTACCAGAGCTTTTATTACTCTGGTCAAGAGAGACCAAAGGTTATCCAAGCAGCCATTAGCTGTCTTCCTTGGATTTTGATGCATTAGGGGTCTGGGTTTTCTGATCTACTGGAATGGATAATAACCAGGCTTCTAAAATATTCTATGTTTAAAAAATGTCAATACTCTGAACAAAGAAAATCTTGAGGAAGCTCAAATCAAATGCCCAAATATTTTTTACATTTTCAGCATTATATCCTTGTGCCTTATCTCCCATTTTTTAAATTAGTATAATATCGCATTACAGTCTGGCCTTAGAAGGATACATGAGTTCATATTTGTGAACCCCCTTAGATAATGGACACCATAAAAATTTTAGAAGCTGTTAAAGAACTTGATATTCAAAGAAGAATTTAGATGCTGTGCATTAAATAGATAATGAGACTACTTTTATGGAACAAAGAGACTATAAACCCCTGGAGATATTTAAAAGATGTGAGACACTTAGGGTCATGGATTGGTGGTGGTGGTGGACTTGGCAGCACTGGTTTAACAGTTCAACTTAATGGTATTAGAGGCCTTTTCCAAACTGAACAGTTCCATAATACTATGAAAATGTTGAGGAGCTTCTTCCTTAAGTAAACTCCATTCTGAACACTAAATGGAATAGGGTATTTTTGAAAACTAGTAGTGACCTTATAAAAAGTGAAACAGAGTGCATGCTAGCACAAGGCTAATGGGTGCACAAGAAACCTTTTTTAAAATTTTTTTGTGGCTTCCTTAAAGTATTTGTGTGGGTATTTTAAAGATGAAAGTAATAGCTGAAGTAGGATATATATACTTATGTGTATACAGCACAGTAACTGTTGTGAAAGATCAAGCTAAAAAAGGCTCATACAATATATTTGAAATCTTTGAATACATTGTAAGCTACTGCCACATTGACTATCAAAACAACCAGAATTAATGTTTTAATGTGCTGTCACTGTAACACTGCTGGAAAGTAAGACACACACACATACTTTCTAGTGGTCAGTACATATGTTTACTGACCACAGGGGAAAGGGAATTCTGAGTAAGAATTTACCTTGTTTACAGTAGTAAATACAGTGAAATCAGGGCATGAGGTGCCACTGGTGCTTGGCAGTCTATATTCTTAAACATTTTGCTTTTTGCAGTCTTTGGTCAATACTGAATAGACCCACCTTGCCCCTTGCCCAGGCACAGGGCAAGTTTTAGCTGAGACCAGAGATTATTCCCAGTAATCATTTGGATGGATCAGCTCTGTCTTGAGAAGGAGGAGAGTTTAACTTAAAGGATGAGCATAGTAATTCCTTCACATCTTAATAGCTGTTGGCCAGTACTATTTGGTAACATAGATATAGCAAAGCTAGTAGTGAAATTCTTGCAATCCAGACTCTGAAAGCTTTACTTTCTCCTGAAAAAAAATATTTTTCTCTTCAGTGAGTTCAATACACAGCTATAAGATACCTGTCTGGAACATCAAAATAGGATTCAATTCATGACTGAGATATATAAATGCGTCTGAACACAAACCGAGTGCCATTTCCCATCAGTCACTGCAGTGTAGTTAGCCAGGTAACAGAGTACAGGGAGTGATAGGTTCCACTCACTTTATTAATCTGATCCCGGACTATGGTGGGAGCTAACATGCTCCTTACCCCTGTAGAAAAATGAGGTGTCTTAATCTGGAGCTGAATCTCAGCTACTGAGTTTTCCATGTAAAGGAAAAACACCAAAGCCAGCAATTATTTGCATAATTTATTCTTTATTTTGAATTCACCTTCAAAATTGCAGACACATGTATAAATCAGCAACTTTCAGAAATCAAAAGAGAATACCCCATGTCCTCCTTCTCCTCTGAATTTTTCCCCTAAACCAATTTTTTCTGGGTTTATTGATCCCTTAAGCTCTGTCATGTCCTACATTTAACCTTTCTCCGTAGCACCTTGCATCTCTTTGGCTGCAAAATATCTAAAGTGTATATTCTAGTCAGTTGTTGCTCAAAGAAGAAAAGTGTATTTTTTTTAGGTTCTTAGAATTTTATCATATATAGAAAAACATTTAATTTTATATTTTTAAGCTGCTGACTAGTAAGAGTTGATGAAGTTTTGAAGTACACACTAAAATCTTTCTTCTGTCATTCATAAAGTCAAGCACTGCTTTCTTTTAGAAAGGATATTTTGAGATTTGATTGGGTTTTTTTTTTTTTTTTTGCCAGCAGATATTTTAGTTAATTGGAGAAAAATGCTCAGTATCTTCACACATATTAATGTGATACTGTGCTCAATTTTTTGTGGTAACTACTGCTGTGCACACGGTCCTACAATTAGAGTCTATCTAGAAGAGTGAGATGAATTTATTTATCTTTAGCAAACTAGTATAGAGATGTGATCATTAGGAGGGACACAGTTATTTGGACTAGAAAATGCTGGCCTAATGCCATGTTGAAGAGGGATGTTAACCACACCAACACTTCAAGTGAGGCAGTGCAGGCCTCTTTTTTTTCCCCCCTCCTGGTTCTTTCAGCAACAAGTGCAAAAAAGAGCTATAAAATTTGAATAATCCACTCTAAACCTTGCCATAAATCATAAAGAAATGCATTTTTCTGTGTTTGCTTTCTGTGTGTGTATGTATGTGCTAAGTTACATATAAAGCATATTTGAAAAGACTTGATTTTGTGGTTTTTTTTCCCAGTAGTTACTATTACTATTCTCAGAAGTTCCCAAAAATAAAAACAACACTCAGATCTATTCCTTAGAGACTGTCAGTAAAAAGGCATCATAGTGTAAACTCACTGTTATTATGATGGCTATAAAAAGAAAAATTACTAAGAATACTCCTGACAATAGTGGTACTTCATGTATTTTACCACCTACTAACTAACTACCTAATTCGTCATACTAATCTGTGTAATGTGTGTGCATTTCAATTCAACAGCAAATTAAAAGAGACATCATTAAGTTGATGGAATAGAAATGTCTTAATTTATCTTAGAAATTTGTTTTTTCATTGAATTTATATATAGCACTGAACATTGTTGGCTGTTCTTCAACCAGCAGATATTTTAGTCAGGATAAAATAGTCATGTTTAAGATTTTTTTTAAGAGAATAATAATTCAGTTCATGGCATAATTGTCTTTTGTTTTGGTACATAAGAACATACCCAGCAGCATTAAAAAGTAATTTTGAGGGGAGTAAGTATTTTGTTGTTTGCAGTATTTTATCACCCTTTTATGTTTACAATATACTCTCTCATTTCAGAGCAACGTAGCCAGGGTGAAACATCCACTGAAAGTGAGCTTCCTGAAGGACACCCTGCTGAGCAGTTTGCAGGTTTACTTCATGGATCATCACCTGCATGTGACCCACCTGAAAATCCATTCCAGCTGTACAGCAAAGTAAACCTGTGCAGTGGGCCACTGGAGAAAAGCATTTTGAGCAAGAGCGCAGCGCAGCAGATACAGCTACGGAAAGAAAGCAGCTCTGATCCTCCTGTTAAGAAAAAAAAGCCACCAATTGTAAACAGAACCATATTTCATACTAAAAATAAACCAGCAGAAAATCATACCCTGGTTGGTGCGCCAAGGATAAGTGAACAATGGGTTATTACCACTGGGGGATTTGTGGAGCGAGCCTGCACACTGGGCAGAATACGATCTTTACCAAAGACCTTGCTGGAAATGCATTTGTGCAAAAATGTTTCGAAATCTGATTCTAATCTTATCACCCATCCACCAAATGATAAAAAAGCAAGAAGCAATTGGAGTGAACCCACACCAAAGCCACAGTGCTCCAGGGGGAATTCAGAGAGAACACCTTCTTTCACATCAGAATGGGAAGAAGTAAGTTGTTTTCATTTTTTAAATATTATGGTCTTGTGAAGATGCTGTTATTATTTTCATTTTCAGAGACTAAATTAAAAATTAATCTTCCACACTGCAAAGCCTCAGAGAGAATGCCATAGTATACTGCATGGGAGTTCAACAGCTGGCACAAAAATGCAAAGCATTTCTGCTCAAATACTGCCCACACAATAAAGTCCATTGTTTCCCTAGTGAATGAAGTTAACCAGAAGTAATTCTGAAATTTTTTTGTGACACTGAAATTGTTGTCTACTAAAGCCCTCACCGCTGACAGTAATAATATTGGGAAATTCCTTAGTAACTGTGCCTATTGCTTATATATTTGCTAATAATTTCCACCATGGCAGGGCCCATCAGTAAGTGTTAGGAGAAAATGGCAGCAATAGAGAGTTGATTGGGAATTCTACAAATCCTCCTTATATATCATATCCTCTAACTGGTATGGAGCCCATGTACAAAATGCTTGGCACATACCTGGCTGCAATGTGAAGTAGGGAATGCTCTTGTAGCTGCAAGGAATTCAGGATTACTAACAGAAATTTCCACACTGAATTTGTAGTACACATGCTTGCTCATGTGAGAGACTTTATTTTAGATTTAGAATGCAATTTTAACTAAATGTTAGACCTTATGTTTAAGTTTTTTTTCCCCATACTGAATTTCGAGAATGTAAATGGTCCTTCATAGACACAAAAGTATCCATCTCATTGAGGTAAATTAAGAGTGTGAAATGTTTAGATCTTTACTGCTCCAACAGAGAAGTGAGCATTTCTCTTAAAAACCACTATGGTGGGGAAATGCATCTACCTGCAGGGTGCTATTGTGTTCAGAAAGCCAGAGTTTGATTATGTGGTTGGTTATTTTTCTAGGAAAATGTTTCAAGCTAGGCTAAATGTTGGATTTCACAGGGCGTTTAAAGGCCCTTTTCATTGTAAAGGGGATACCTCTCAGTGGAGATGTACTAAGGATATCAGATTTTGATATTTACAACTTGTATATGTTATTTTAAAATCCTGATTAGAGTCAGGTCCGGAGTCCTTGCCTTTCTACGTGGTCATCAAGGTTTGATCTTAAGAGTTAAAAAAGTCCATAAATATAAAAATTTATTTATTTCTATTTTTATCTATTTTTAATATATTTTTATTTATCTATATATTATATATATATATATATATATATATATACACACACACACACACACATATATATAGTATGAATGCTCCATCTGGACAGGAGATCCTGTCATAATTTCCAGACTTTTTCCTGTCACCAGTGACTAATTCATATTTTTCCTACTAGTCCTAATATTAAGCTTAGTAAAGTGTGTTTCTCTTTGTCTACCTTCTTAGTCCATGGCAACCTTTTGATTCACGTTTTGGTTTGTCCTGTTCTTACAGAAAAAATAGATACGGTTTTCATCTAGTAAGTTCAATGTGTCTTAGAAACAAGCGAGCACATTTTGGGATCAGTGCAGTGTTGTTCCGCAGAGAATGTTTTTCTGTGGTACGTGGGGACACCACTATGTTTCATACCTATTTAGTGCCCTTGGGAAAAAAAAAAGGGCTAGGAAATTCTCAGGAAATATTAATTGAAGAGTTGATTTGTTTTTATTTTAAATACTTTAGAACATACAAGATATTTTTTATTCATTAATATTACTGCTTAAATAAACCACTAGTGGTCATACTTAGATGACCAGAGTCATCCATATGTAAGGAACATGGAAAGGGAAATACTATTCCCAAGCTATAGCATAAAAATATTGCAAAATAAAATCAAAGCAGGGAAATTGTTAACCTTTGATTTATGCATTTTTACAATTTCAATTGTTGTTTTCCTAATGAGAGTAATAATGCCATAAATCTATGTATGAAAAACTAAAATAAAATACTGAAGATGGGATCACTTAATTGTTTCACTGTTCTCTCTTTTGTAGATTGATAAAATAATGAGTTCAATAGATGCTGGAATTAATACTGGACTGGGGGAGATGAAAGATCATGCTACAAGTAAGAAAAACCAACCAACTATTGTTTAATTTTGACTTAATTGTCCAGACGGAAACTGGATAAGATATTGCGAAGTAACCCACTGTGCTGAAATAATTTGTAGATATTTGAATAACCGTGAACAGAATCTATGTTGTTTGCTGTTAGAGATGCATTAGGCCCAGTGTCCTGGAGCTGTTCCTTTAAATAGCATCTTGGAGTCATTAATGTTGTTTTAAAATCTTACCAGAAAAGATACTCCATTAATGTCTTTGTATTGAAGCCTTTCTTCTAGGGGGGTATTTTACAATCTTTTTCAGATGAGGTTTTGTTTGAAAGGATGGAACTCTGAGTATATATAATCCAATAACTGATGACGCTTTTTAAAGTATTGTATTATATAATGCTACTTTGAATAAATATTTGGCACACGGCTGAAAATGTTGCTGACAGTGACTGGTGTTAGCAATGATGGAAAAATTTTAAAACCTTCCCTACCATGGAGAATTCTAAGAACCCTAAGTCATGCCTAGCCTGTTGGTCTGTCAGCATAAACCTGTGCAACTGTGCTGATAAGAATTTTTAAAGCATTTTATTATGTCTCCTTCCTAACTCATGGAGGGAAAAATGACTTGCATGTCTGAATAATTTAGTCCTGAGGCAAAGCTGTGTTAACTCAGCTGTACTGGTACATCCCTGCTAAAAATTGCATTGAGTTTATATATAGGGAAGGATGTTATGTACCTTATCACGTAAAATTTGGAAAAGGATATGTTTGAACAACTGTCCATTTCATGGAGCATTACATATATACAGGATGAAGCTGTGTCTTATCAATTAAATATAATTGACACAGCTATTTTAACAGTAGCTTACAGTGAAAAGGGGATCTAGGAGAAAGAAAAAATAAGTTATTTGAATGCAAATATAACTGCAGATAAAACAAGCAGATTCAGCTTATTTTTTTTTTCTAAATAGAGTAAGGGGCAATATCAAGAGAATTGCTAGGCATGTTGTTCTGGCAGTGTGTTTTTTCTGCAACTTTCAGCATTGGGAAACAGAACTGTTTGTAGACAAACTCTACGTTAGGAGATAGTGAATAATTTCTGAAGATATTATAAATAATTCAGGATTTTCTGCTTCTTATATTTTATCATGGCAGTTGTACTGGGTCTGCTGGAGATGGAGTTATCTTCCCACAGTCTTCACAGTTCTTTGCATTGGTAGCTAGAAAGGTGTTCACCTGTCAAACACCCTGGTGCTCACTCAGCACCCTGGATGCCTCTCCAGCATTCCCCCTCTCAACTGGGGAGAGGTGTGCAAGATCTTGGGAGGGGACATACCCAGGGAAGCTGACTCAATCTGCAAAGAAGTATTCCATACCAGTCAGGGCTTTCCAGCAATAAAAGCTAAGAAGAAGAAGCGGGAGACTGGATATCACCAGCTGGTGGGAAGTAGAGAATAAATCTTTTGTTTTCCTTTGGTTTCGCACAGGTCTTTTCTTTTGCTGTATTAAACTGCCTTAATCTCGACCCAAGGGTTTAGGTTTTTTTCCATCCTATTTTCTCCCCTGCCCTGTCCTGATAAAGAGGGCAGTGGTGGAGTGGCTTGCTGGGCACCTGGCATCCAGCCAGGGTTAGCTTCCCACAGTAGCACATGGGCACCAAAGGCAAAATCGGGTGTAGGATAAGAGGCTGCAAAGCAAGTAAGAGCTATGAAGTGGAAACAGTAGCAACAGTATATGTCTGAAAATTTCCATAACTTAGTGACGTGTATATGCTATTCTATCTGTTCCTATGACTGGCCTCTGCTTTTCATTTTCTACTTCTTTAAGATCAGAAAATGCCTTACAACTCATGTCAACAGACATTGTTTGCTTCTACAGCATTCCTTATTTTTCTTGACAGAGGAATGTGGCATTTGGTGTTTCAATTCTTGCAGCTGGCGGAAGATCTACTCTTTTCTTTGCTTCTTTTCCAAGTGTGGACATCCTAACTTACTTCAGTGTGTAGCTTTCGGAACACCATTTTTAAAAATCTTTTCTGTCAACTCCTTAAGGATCTTTAGCTAGTTTAGGATGATAATTTGATTTTGCTCTTGATTGAAACATCAAGCTATGATAAATCAAAATACAGCTATCTTTCCTTAAATTTTATCAGTTTAGCTTTACATGCAGAAAGACATTTCTTTCTACTATACATATTCTACTGAATATGTGCAGCTTCACATGTCTGTCTTCCACTTTCATTCCTTTTAGCCATTTCCAGATTCAGTCAAACACAATTTAGTCAGGAAAGCAAAGGGAACTATGATTGAATAAAACGCATTACATGCATCAAACTTCATATCATACTTCAAGTACATTATGTTTTATTTTTAAGTATTAACCAAGTAATAGGTTATCTATGAGGAAATAAGGAGTTCTTACTTCTCACTGCTAGCAGGCTTCTCCTTAAACATAACACAGGCAAAGGTAAAGACCTGGCCTATGCTTAGGAATAAAAATTAACTAGTGTGGTATCAGATAATACAATTTTGAAATACTTCATCAGTCTATGTATAAATATGAGAGAGTTTAGTTTTTACTTGAATATATGTAGAAAAAGCTTATCCAGTATAGCTTAAAAATAATATTTTTAATGTTCAGAGTATGTAAGTCGAAGAATCTTCTCCTGTTAAACTGCAAACATCTAGATTATTGAGTACTGTATTCAGGAAACTTCCTGATTGTTAATAACTTGTAGCAAGTGGCAAAGTTCCTGATGATTTTGAAGAGTAAATAGAGCTTCCTATGGAATCCTTTATTTTAGTGTTTTCTTAGTTCTGTACTTCACATTATACTTCATGTTTCCATGAACTGCCAACAAAAGCAAAAATATGTTACATTCAAATACTCTATCAACCATGAACATAAAGAGCTTTCTGCACTGCATAGTATTTTGTTCTCATTGAAAAATGTTTGAGAGGAAATATGTCATATGCTCATAACTAAATAGCTATATTTAAAATTAGACAATGATGACATCTTGTGATGAAATTCTTGAATGGACTTGCCAGAACTTTGGCCTATGTTTTCCTGCTGGTGATATCTGGAAAGATTTCTCTTATATCTCTGGGGAAATCTCTTAGGAAGCAATTAGAGGAGCACTAAAAGGAAATATTTAAAACTGAGTATGCTCATGAGGGCTTCATCCATGGCATGCATTCAGGAATGAAAAAAATTAAAGCAGAGCTTTCAGTTTCATAGCAGTACAGGTACTGAGGAAGCAAACTTAAAACTACAGAGAGAAAGATGACTGTTGATGTCCTCTGAGAAATTAAAAGCAGGAGTGCTGACCAGGAAGCAAGTAAGAACAACTCTTGATAACTGACAAAAACCCCAAACACTATCCCAAGGAAAAAAAATTCCCTATTATGAAGAGGAAATAAAAGTGCTGCTGGCTACTGATCTTCTGCTTAGGGTGATGTGGAAACACCTGTGACACCTGGCACATAAATTATGGCTGATGTACTTCTTCAAAGAGTCAAATTTTGCCAAGTTACGGAGGATTGCAGCAATCATTAGCATTGGATAAAGAATAATATTGGTACTTCTAAGAATTATCCTAGCAAATCAAACATTCTTATCAGGCTCTGTGGCAGTGAATAAAGAAGGTGAAGATCCAAGATAATGTTGTCTCTTATGTCCAAGTCTAGCATCAGTCAGATACACCCTAAATATAACTTGTCTCTCTCCTGAGAGAAGTTTAAAATTAAAACCTCTTGGCAAGAACAAAAATAATAATTTTAAATAAGGCAGCTTGAATATAGGTCATATCCCTGGGATTATTTAAGACAAGGTTAAAGTGACTAGAGAAAGTCGTAGGTCAGTTTGCAAGGTATCTTAGCTGTTTTCATGCCAATGGTAGAATAAAGAAGAGCAGAGAAGAATTAACTGAAGAGTTAATGAGGAAAACAAGAATTAATTGGATATTACAACAAAATTGACATTTTAGGTACTTTATCATGTATATCAAAATAACAGTACAGTCATATAGAAGAAGGGAAGAAGAGAGGAACTTTTGTATTTCAAAACCAGCTACTTTGAGATCTCAAAAATAGAACTAGATAGAACTTTTAAATATCTGTTGGTGTCCAGGGAAGCAATAAAGAATATCTTTGTTCTTGATACTTTTCCAAAGAGATTGGACATGATAGTAATGGGGTTTTTTAGTTGCCATTTTTGTGTAAGAAATTCCACTGACAGACCCCCCAGGGGGAAAAAAAAAAAAAAAAAGGGGAAGAAGGGAGATGTCAAGAAATTCAGAGATTGTATTAAAAAACAAAATATAGGGCACAGGTTCAAGAAATATCTGTGGGTTTTCAACAGAAATCTATAAAGACCATAGTACAGCTTTTACCAATGGGAAGAAAAGAAAATGTAAAAGACCAGCTGGGCTAGATTTTCATCTCTTCTTCCACCCTAGGCAAAATGA
>VWZN01007528.1:78267-131910 GCA_013396955.1 Regulus satrapa
AAATCAGATTTTCAGGGACTTCCAAGGATATGAAGCTCAGAAATACTGAAAAATAATAGCAAAATGGACAGTTCAGTAGTATGATGTTTAAGCATGTTTGAGAACAGTGCTTAGAAAAACTGTATGTGTTACTCCACAGAAAATTAAAAATAAGTGAGTAAAAGTTTTTCTCACTTTAAAAGTTTGGATATACTTGCCTATGGGCTAACCTTACAAAATCACACTGATAAAACCAAATCATGCTAGATCGCAAATTAGTTGGTTGTCAAAGGTTTTTTAAAAATTATATTGCTCACGTTACCTCTTGGGTTCTATTGGTAGTAAATAGGTCCCTAACTCTTAAGTGGACTTAAAAACATTTCTGAAGTTGATGTTAATGCTGCAATCTGCTCTTCCTGGTCAATTCTCTCCTCTGTCAGACCAAACCCTGAAGTTACTGAGCAGTATATAATGCATCTTTTTTTACCATAGGGTATATGCCTGAGCTTTGCATACCTAGATAAGAGATAAAAGGATCAACAAAGGCAGATTGCAGATTTCAGAANGTTGATTTTTTTCATGAGCCCCATAGACTTTTTGTCTACTTTAAAAAAAAAAAAAAAGTATAAAAACATTTCCAAAGTTATGTCTAGTAAGACTGATGTCTTATCTGTTTCTCTACCAAACCACAAGGGTATAGGAGGAGTTTCCACAAAAACAGTTTGGCTGGATTTCACAAAGTTAATGCCAGAGTGTTTGCTGGTGTGCCTAAAAAGTAACAAGCCAATGATGCCCTCATTTTTTTAATGCTCTAATAATCATCCTACTGTAATTTCAGAGGTTAAGAGGTAATTTTTTCAAGCCATGATAAATGTTGTGAAAAGAATTATCATATTACTTGAAAATTTAAAAAATCACATGTTTAGGTTCAGATTTTTCCTTGCTGTATAATCTGAACCTTGCAACTATGCAGCCACTTGCACACATATATGTTAATATTTTATTGAATTTATTTGGCTAAATTGAACAGCATTTATTTCTAAAGCAGAATCAAATTCAATACCAGGGTGAAAAAATGCATGTAGAGTAGGAATCAATGGAATTTAAAATATCTGATAAAAATTGAGGGTCTCACAGCCTGGCCAGAAAATACTTTAAAGGCAACAGAATATTCCTGACTTCTAAAATAGGTTTTTCAGATTTGTCTTTAGTAATCAGTTTGTTATTTTCATACATGATTGCTAATGGCAAAGCTCTAAAACTTTTATCAGTATCTCTGATGGTGTTTTGTATGAAATTATTGGAGTGTTACTCACAAAAATATGTTCGGTTTTGAGAGGTTGCAGCAAGTGAGACTATGATGAAATTTATCTTTCATAAATAAGTTGAAAGTCTACTAAAACTGTATTAATAATTGTTTCTTAAAAGTTCAGCTGATTCACTCCTGTTTCCTTCTAGTAGTCCTAGGATTTAAATAGATATGAATCTTTGGATTCATATTTCTAGTAATCACATTTCGAGTAATCACAAGAACATCACATGCTAGTTAAAAAATCTTTGGCTTGCTATAGAATTTACAGAACACCAAATTGTTTCTAGTTGTCATTCCACCTACAGAAAATGAAGTAATTCAGAATATTGAACTTATTAAAGTGAATTAATTTACTTTCTAACCCAGACTGTTAACCTGAGTTCATTATTGTAATGATAGGATCAGTATTTTCTTGTTTCATTTCCCTGTATTCAGGGTGGTACTGCATTGGAATGCCTTCACATCCTTTGAAAATTATTTGCAATATACTACTTACCAGCCCTAAAATGTAACTCATGATACCAGGAATTTTGCAAAATGTCTTTTCTACTTTAATTCATTGCTGCTCTTTATTTTAGGTTATTGTACTATTACAATTCTGAGAATGGCTGAGGTTAAATTATTGATTGATATGAATTTCTATTAAATGCTAAAAATAGCATTTAATGTAAAGTGGTGAATTGTTCTGGAAGCTAATTCTAAAGTGTATTTATTATTCATTGACAATACTTGCACTTCATGCATGAGTTTAGATAAATATTTTTTACAAACTCTCCTGTTTGCTTTTTCTATTTACAGAGTATGATGGCCTATCTCAGTTACTTTGTGCTACTTTTGTTTTCTGCCAGGCTATTTGAAGTGTTTCATAGAGCATAATTCTAAAGAATATATTATCTTGTCAGTACACAAATCTCCCTATTTGCATATCAATATGGCATTTATATAGAGCCCAGCCATTCTCCTCAAATTTATGCAAGAAGGAAATCCATGTACATGAAAATTTTGGAATGAGTAGCAAGAAAGGTGGCTAAACACTATAAACCAGAATGTGAGACTACATGTAGGTGCTGGGTTTGCTTATAAAACCACCTCAAGTTTTGATCTGCTTTGTAGCATAGGAAATAATAATTAACCTGCAATAATAATTATAAAATATTGGTGGAACTAGTTTGATAAGTCCATTTTCAGCTAATGTGTACCTGAAGGACCACTTGGGCTCAGGCTGGGATCCTTTAACCTTGACCAGTGAACCAGGCAAGGAACGATTCCTGGAGTACATTTTATGAACCTTATCTGAACAGCTATATTTGTATCATTCCAATTTCTAAAACAAAAAGCATTCAGGATTAATTGTAATGCCATGAGAGGTATCTGCAGTGCTGTAAGCATCAGCACAGATTCTGGAAACAAGACCCTAGGCTCCAGAGGTGGGAGAGTGAGAATAGAGTTGTTGGCATGAGGGAGCTCACAGACAGGATGAACTGGGTTTATATAAGCTCATCCATATGCAAACAGTCCAGTGAGTTGCCAGAGCTGTGCCAGCATGCCACCCACTCAAGTAACGTCTTTATTATTCATTGAAAGATGCTGCAGTTTTCTTGTGGTGCTGCAGAGCCTGTGTTAGCAGGGGATAAATATTACAGAAGGCAGTTATAGAGTTTACGTGTAATATGGCAAGTTCCTGTTGAGAGCCTGACTATTTTACATGAAGCAAAGTTGTTCCCTAAAAAGCAAGGAGATGTCTGCACCCCATGGGCAGAGCCAGATGCTGGTGACACAATCCATTGACCACTCAAGTTAAGTTAGTATTACCTGAAATACCAAATCCAGCCTAGTCTTAACTTTAAAGAAATGTCAGGGTAGTTTAATCTCAGAAAAGTAATTTCATTTTTGAATTAATGCTTTTTTTACCTGTTTTAAAAGATTTGAAAGGGCTAGTGAGAGAAAAAGGTTAGAAAAGGAAAGATTGATGTGAAACAACAAATTGTAGCAGCTGGAGGTGAAGAGCAAATGACCATAATTTACAAGGAGAATAAGAAGTGATATAAACAGAGAGCATAGAATATTAATTATAAAATGAAGTTAAAAAGAATAGGATGGAGAGAAGGGAATTCACTTGATCAGTTGTTCAAAAGAGAAGTCCACTCTGAAATGTGGTGCACTGGGGGGAAAGGAGACTCTAAACCCAGCTCTGCAAAAACAAACAGAAAAAAGAAGTGCCACACTGTCTCAGGTTGAATCTGATTTATAAAATAACCCCAGGATAAATATTTAGTATTCTGTCATGTATAATTTCATGATTCAGGAATTAAAAAATATGTGCCAGTATATGCTTCTCATTTTCATAGCTCTTCACAGGACATTGCAGCAGTTACCAAATCTATGAAAGCAAGAATGAAATCTATGAAATAATTTATTTAACAGCTGTATTTAACTTACTGAAATATCTCTGTGCAGATATCTTTTTTTGAGCACTTTCTCCAAATAGTTCTCTTTAACCCAGTTCTGTGTTACCTAGCTGTAAAACCTGCTTGTTTGCTAGTTTGCTAGTGTTGCTTAGCACAGAGCTGTAAAAAGATTTGCTTAAATTTGAAATTACATAAAATTGGGTTTATGATGCCAGGAATTATAGGATAAAGGGTTGAGCTTCCTTAATATTTTTAGCAAGACTATGTAGTATACATTCTTTTTTGTATATGTGCGCAGTGTACTAGCTTTTAGCAGTAGTCTAAAATTTTTACTGAATTAAGTAAAATATTTTGATTGGTCATGGTGTCATGTAAATTTTAAAGTTGGTTTTTTTTTTCCTTACTAGACGAAAGCAGTGAAAGTGATTACTCATAGGTGGTGAGTGTAGTGTTACTATTATCCCATAAGATTTCCCAAGACAAGGACAGAAATTGTTCTGAGACAGTAACTCCTTTTTTTGGAAAACAGTATTAACTTCCGTTGAACTCAGAATAAGGATGACTCTTTGTTACACATATTTCATCAGCCACCAAGCCGTAAGAAAAATACATAAAGGACAATTAAGCATGAAGACACTTTCAGGAAGACGTTTAGCTGCAATTTGATGGAAACTGGGAAAATGTTAGGAAAGGATTGCTGGATGTCCATCTTATTCTTATGCTCTTCTGTAGTCATCTAATAGTAGCCACTGTGATTGAAGCTGATGCATGATGAAGCTAGATGAGCTAGGTGAAGCTGTTCTCTGTTCCAGTGCAGTTGATTCTGTGGTCTTGCAATAAAGCATCCATCTGTTCTTAACTAATTCCTTGTGATTCAGTAGGCTGCATCTTGTATTTCTGTTCTGTAAGCTGAGGATATACATCTGACTGAAGTTGTGCATGTTGCAGTGCTGTATAATAGATATATTTGATCATTCTAATGTCTTTAGAAAAAAAATATCCCCCAAATCTATTAATTTAAAATAGAAAATCAAAATCTGGAAAGATTAACAGTATCTCAAGCAGCATTACTACATGGTAATAATACATGTTACCAAATACGATAGAAGGGATGGATGGATGGATGGAGATAGATGATAGATAGATAGATAGATAGATAGATAGATAGATAGATAGATAGATAGATAGATAGATAGATAGATATTTCTCTGCATTATGGTAGTGATATTCTTGCACAGAAATGAGTCCTAGTCCAGTTGCTGTGCTGTAGAAAACAGGTATTTTAATTTTCCAATAAGATCTGCTCCTCATTGACTGAACAGCATGCGTTCTGAAGGAGGCTAAATTAAAGTTGTCAAAGCAATCAACTGAACATGAAAAATATTCTAACTTTGAAGTGTCTGTGATAAATGTATGTTTCATGATATAGTGGAATGCTTTGACAGAGCTCTTTCTGGGTAAATAATACATCAACAGTCAGAAATGCAAACTCGTAGAAGGGCCAGTGCGGTTCACAAAGTACAGGTCACTGCTGACAAATCATCTGTCAAATAAAATGAATTTTCCATGTTAACTTGGAGGTTATAGTTATTAAAAATACAGCACTTAATGGCAATGTAGAGTTATAATCAGTATTGGTACAAAAATCAGAAAAGAACTGTGACGATGATTTTTCCTAGTCACTACGGGTTTTTCCCATTAGCTTGATTAGCTGTGATCTGAGAGCTATTTTTGGGAGTTCTGAGGCACACATAAGCAATGAAATGTAACCTTTGGATCCTAGATACTAGATAGTGTTACTTAAATTCAAGCTGTCCCTGTTGATTTTGTTTTGTTTCTGTATATGCCATGAAAAATGTCTCTAAAAGCACTTCCAGATAAATATTCAGCATCACCAAATATTATCACCCACAATGCCATCATCATCCAAAGAGCCAGGCTGCTGACAGAAGTTACAGATTTTATGCAAGGCATCCATTTTTTTCAGAGTTTCATGAAAATGATCATTTAAAATCTTTAAGCCTTTGCAATTGCCTTATAATATAATTGAAATGCATAAGATAAACCAGAATCCTGCATACCTTTCTTGACACCTAGCATGATTCTCCCATAATAAACTTCAACTATAGTGGTCTGTTGGATGTTTAGTGTAGTTTTCCTCATAAAACATCCTGTTCCTGGCTATCCTTATCTCCTCTCAGGAACATATGCATTAGCTTAGTTTATTCACTAGAATACCCTGCCATGCTAACTGCTGTCGCACAAGTTCTGTCACAATGTGGACAGGTAACTTTTTTATCTGCCTGTAATCATAAATATAAAGAGAAAAATTATATCCCACTTAACTTTATACAAGGCTGGAAGATTTAATTTAATTTCTTTTTCCAATACTTACTGTACTATTGATTTATTCTCCAGCTTTGCTAAACTTACCTGCCAGCTTATCTAAGTGATTCATGTTTTCATATTCTCTACTCAGAAATTTTTTGGTCACTACTAGTCACTTATAAAATCCTCCACTTTTCTGATTTCTTAACACCATAAATGTTCAGCAATGTTTAACATGTATTTATGTATCAAAAAATAATTGTTTAAAATAGTCTGTTCATAATGATTGGGAGATCACCTCCTCTACAAGTAATTGCTGGAGTTTCTTCTTTTCAGTCAGAAAACAAATAAAAATCAAGAAAAATTCATATTGTTAACAGCAGAAAAAATAAAATTGGGAGGCCCTTAAATTACTTAGCATTTAGAGCAGATCTGCCTTACAACATGTTTAAAATCATGTGCCCTCTGATATCACAGATTCAGTCAATTCCAAACCCCACAATAAACATATTCTGAATCCCATTGGGAACAAGATGTCTTTTAGAAATTATCGTATAGCATACCAGATGGCATCTTTCTTGCAGACATCACTTCAGCGTGCTTTTTCTGTTGCCTTGGAGAAAAAAGAGCCAAGCACTGCTATCTTTTTAAGAGACTTCAGTGTCAGCTTTCCCATGTAGGAATGGGTGCATCTTTTTTGATTGTGGTATCACAGAAGGATTATCACGGAATTTATATCATTTGAAACCACAGGAAAGCACGGTAGTGTGTAAATATGTTGAGGTGAGACCATCTCATAGAGTCTGCGTGGTGTTTTCAATGTCACCACCAGCTTTAGGCATAGGCGAAGTGTAGGCACTGCCTGCAGCAGCATGCTGGTGGGGCTGGCACTGAGCCATAGACTTTAAAAAGTCAAGAGACAGCCTTTTAGTCTCAAAGTAGGAGCATCTGCTCCAGGTTCCTATTGCGCTGGCTCAGACAAGCTGCCCAAGCAACCCCCCCGAGGTAAAACACCTGAACCAGCTAAAGATCTGGAGATCTTAATGTTCCCTAATCCAAGCAGTCCTGGCTCTGTTCTATGCCTGCCTTTGCCTTGCTACAACCTTTGGCGGAAACAGGAAGAAAGAAAAGACCTGTAGATAATAGGATACTTTAGCAATGAGACAATAGTCAAGGGTGAAGACTAGGCAGCACACTGACTGTTTCTCCTCACTTTCCTTCGCCTTACTGAGCAACCTTATGGTGTGTTGGTGGATTCAGACGTGTAGTTATACTGGCAAAGGACAGAGTTGGAGGAGAGTGCACAGTGGGACCAGCAGTGCTATAATCATCCAGGGCTGGAGCCGTGGAGACAGTTAGACACAGTACCAACAGCTACATGAGGAGATGTGTCTGGGGAGCCACTCAGCAACTGAATTTTGCCTACGCTGTTGCTAGGCATTGAGCCAAGCACTAATCACTGGCAGCATAGCTTCCATGCTGTTTATAGTAAGGTAAGGAAGAAGCAGTTTGACCATGAAACTAGTGTATTGATTATTGTGTATGCCTTTTTGTGGGCAGCAAATTGTTGGTGTTGGGGAATACAATGCAGAGACATTTGTGTCTCTGCATTTATAGGAAATACAGGAGCTAGTCATGCATAATCCATTCAAAGGGATTATGCTTCACTAGATATTTCTGATATAAATTTTTCTGCTTACAGGGGAAAGGGAAAGACAGAATCAGGAATCCTTTCCAAGTAAGTTTTTTAATTCTCAGTCAACTAAGAAAAATTCAGAAAGAATAGAACTCTCTTCTTATTTAAAATGAATTTTTTCTCAATTTGCACTATGAAGCTCTTGCCCAGACTTCTGAATTTGCCTATTCAGGGGAAGTCCCCTATATTTCAATTCAGCGTAGCCTACCCATCTTCATGCCTGGGCACAGTTCTGAAGGAATTGTGAACTGCTTATATGCAAAAATATTGATTTATAGTAGAAAAGGGTTTCAAAATAGGAATGATTTGAAGACATGCATGAACAAAAGCATTTCTATCTTCATGAGACATAGGTTTCCTGTCAGTTTGGCATACCTACTTTCACTGAGAAGAAATTAATCATCCATTCATTTATTTGAAGTACATTTTAACAATTAGAAGACTCCTATAAGTTTCTTTGGCAACTGCACATTTACCAGTGCCTGGTGAGTGTTCAGTATTCTTTTTAAAGACATAATAACTTTTCATACATTGTGTAATAAATCTATCAAGTCAGTAAAAATACCTGGAATAACAGAAGAATCTTACAAGAAAACTTAGGCAACTTACAAACTTCATGAAAGATCTTCTATACTCAAATAAAATTATTCTACCAAAATTATTGTGGACTTCAGTTTGCATGAGATATTTCACAAATCCAGGTGGCAATTTCAGAGTGGAAGGTCATCCAGTTTCAGTCCAAGGACAAGTCAGATTGGAGTTGAAACTCTTGAAATATTGTTAATTCTGTATATTTAGAATCTGTTCTGTGACAGCTCAGGGACCTTCTGTGTGGCACTGGAAGAGACATTGTATTATAATGTGTTGGTCAGACTGGTTTAGGATTGGATGGTTGGTTTGGATTTATATGAAACAATTATTTGCCATAGTACCATCAGTCCTATATTATCCCCTTGACAAATATCTATAATTTCCTCATGCCTGGAATTTAATTCCTTCTTAGAGATGGTCATTACTCAAGATTCATGATGGATATGAAAAACAAAAAGTAATTAATGTCCTCAATAAATTAAGCACCACTGACAGAATTCCTTCTAGAATTGTACCCTGAATATACTTATTTCATGCCTTTATTTTGCTAGGTGCTTTCATATGGTTATGAAAAACAGAAGTTTAGTATGTGTTCCTTTCAGAACAAAGGAATAAAATATTTCTATCTTGAGTGAAACTGAAAGATGAAATGCAGATAGAAAATATATTTTGAGGTATTTGGTTTCTTATGCAGAAAATGAATTTTTTGGTAATTTAAAATTCATAATCTTTTTTTTTCCAGTTATAGCTGATAAAATTTAAATCCTCTCTAAAAATCATGCAAATCTGTCTACTGGCTATCATTCACATTTTTATTAGAAAGGATATAAACTTAAAATTTTATTCTTTTAATTATTCATTTGAAATGGTGACCTTTTCAATTTTAATTATTATATGTCAGCATGAAGGTTTTATTGTGTCTTATAATATTTTACAGTTGAAGAAATCATGCAGATAATCTAATTACTTTGACTAAAATTGTGGTGCCTTTTATGTCTTTTGCTGTATTACATGAGAGAAATGTGAAATATATTCATTATTAGTTCATTAAAGGGTTTTGCTATTATATAAGCAGAGATGCAGACCACTACCTACCTTATAGTAAAAGGGGAAAGGGGAAGGCATAGTAAAGCATGCCATGGGCTATGCTTTAAGCATTGCATTTCCTAATGTCCTGTGAAATGCAAAAATCTACAACAAATAGATATGTAAAGCATAACTGGTATAAAGATTCTATTCAGATTTAAGTGCTCTAGGTTGCTTTTGAATCTTGCTATTTTCTGCATTTGTTTTGACTGCTCTCATCACTCAAGATTGACGCTTGGATGGGTGTGTAGGAGGAAGCAGCAGCAGCAGGCTTACAGCTTGCAGACAAAAAAAAATCTGCCTTATCTGATGGCTATTATTGAAAATGCGAGGTGTAGCCTAGGCTGGGTAATGAAGGGGAGCGAGCGAGGGGGAGCAAGAAGCATGGAGCTGCATACTGATGAGTGTAGGAGTATTTGATAAAAAGAATTCTTGCTGCTGGCAGTGCATTGCTCATTGTGGAGTATTCCAACAATCACATATAACGGAGAACAGCTCAGCTGACAGCTTGATATGCTTTTTTTTTTCCCCCTACTGTATGACGTACTGGTCTGTAGTAAAGATTAATAACCAAGAAATGTAGAGCTGCGATCAGATCTTACGTTATATACTGCCCTGAAAACTATGTTTTACTTCTGACTTTTCTGTTTGCTGAAAACATTAATCTGTCAAGCTGGCGGGCTCGTTTGATACCAACTTTTCCAGGAACACGATGTGGCAATGCCACCTCTCAGCCCAGGACTACCGCTATTATCCAGTGGATGGTTATTCATTGCTTAAACGCCTCCCTCTTCACCCTCCTACAGGACCCCGATGCCCTGTCCAGACGGTGGGACAATGGTTGGAAAATATTGGGCTACCTCAGTATGAAAACCACTTGCTGGCTAATGGATTTGACAATGTGCAATTCATGGTAAGAAATCTTCCGTGCATAGCTGTGTATATACACTGTAGCTGCCTTTTTTGTCTGTCTCTTATGTGCTCATAAAAACCTTAGAGATATTCTGCATTGCACTAAGATCTCTTTGGTGTTTCGGTTTCCTATGTGTAGCTGAATTAATATATAAACTGCCTTTTTATTAACTCCCAGACTGTACACATTACAAGAGTCTAGTCTGAAATTTGGTAAAATAAAAACTAAATATTAAGGTTCTTTCTCTCCCTCATCAATCCTCCGGTTAAAGAAGAAAAAGGCACAGTTCTTTTAATCCCTTGCAGGATTTTCATAGTATGAAAAAGCTGCAAACACCCCTTTCTGCAGTGCACCACGTTCTTACTTTTATTTCAACATTAACTTGTAATGATAATTAAAGAACATGCAATGCCATTCTTGCCTTGAGAGGTATTTTAATAACAGAGAATTATTTAGTGAAGTGTGCTTTCTCTGCAAGTAATTCTGTATGTCTTGATTAAATATTTTTGCATCTTAGATAATCAGGCTATGGGAGTCACTTGTTGAAACTTATGCCCTGGGAGAAAAAGTAATGCATTCCTATTAATTGTTCAATTTTCATGTTCTGACTCTCGGCATTTATCAGGAATGTTTGAGTGAAATTAAATTTTAGTTAGGTCAGGATTTACAATATCACTATGTGGTGTAAAGTAACAAACCTCTCATGCACAAACTTTCCATTGAAATTAATATTGACAGTAAAGAGAGAAGCTTACTTGTAAGGCTGTTATATAATCACTTTTCTACCTGCTTCAGTATTCCTCCTACTTGAGCCTCTTCCAAAAATCCTGACTGCATTTCTTAAAAAGTATCAGGGTTTAAAACATGTTTTAAAATATATTTAAAATATATTTTAAGTATCCATGTATATCTTGGAACATTTCTAAGTTTTCATAATTTGTATCTGCCATATAAGAAACAAAAGTGAAATAGCATGCTTATTACAACTTAAAAATTATCACATGAGTTGTGTCTTCTTTAAATTATTTTGCCAACATAATTATATGCCTTTGGATGACTGATCTGAAAATTAAGGGACATATCTCTGCCATTTCCACATTATAATAGTGTGGACATTTCTTCCTGTTTTTACATGGCTGCCCTGTGATCATTTGCTTAGATCAGTAAAAATCATTTTAATCTGTACCTTTAAATATTCTTTAAATCAAAGCTCTGCTGTCAGTCCAGCAATATGGGGGAGAAGTGTATCATGCTGCAGTATCCCAAAATGTAACTACATATTCTTATATATGTTGTAACATTAGTTACATAAGAAGGTGATCATTTAGTCTTAAAGAGGTTACAAAAGAAAACTGTTCACAAGAGGCTGTAGGTGGCATAACAAAACAGAGGGGTACACCTACCACAGGTAAATTATGAGCACCAGAGAAGTCAAATAATTGCTCTGGAGGGCTTTTCAGTCATACCCTGGCTCTGGAGGAGCTTGAACCATGTTCTCGGGGAATTTATATGACTTTCCTACATCTCTTATTACTGTACTTATGTAAACATACAAGATTTTTAAAAATATAATATACAAATCAAACTTCTAATGTATCCAGCAGATTAAGTTTTGCTTGCATACTGCTCTGTTAGCCAGTGTTTTCTGGTAATTTAAAGTCTTTTCTGATATATTACAGATGAAATACGTAATTACTCTTTATATTAGCTGAGGTAGCACGCATTGAATGGAAGATTAGACCCATAAATCCAATAACAATAAAAGAGCTGTGAAATTGTGTAGTAATAAAAAAAATTATAATTACCGTAGTTGTATAATTTCCAATTTATTGATTTCACTGCTCATCATGCTTTGGCATATTTCAGTTTTTGTCTGTACCAGAAATCAAATATTTCCTATATTTTATTGGAAATAAACTACTGATTTCTTTTTATATCGCTCCTTTGAATACATCAGCATTATATAAGAAAAGTCTGTCTTGAAAAATTTAAACAAGTGTTTTAAAAGCTATTTTTCATCCTAGCCAAAATATTAAAGGGAAAATTAAACTTTGAAAGTATATAGGAAAATGAGAGGAGAAATGCCTGCTATGCTAAGAGAAAAATTCAGATTATTCCAAACTTAGTATGTTGTAATCTTCCTTAATATGACAGAACAGTTTCACCTTTATTACAGTGGTTTGTATATTAAACTAGAGTTTAAAATCTTATTAACTTGAATGTTTTAGATAGATTAACTGCTTTGCATGGAAGAAATCTGATAGTTCAATGCAGTAAAAATCAGTTAAGACATATTTCTTACATATTTAATTTTGTACTATATTCCTCCTTTTGTTTTTTATGGAAGCACATTCTGACCTGCATTTATTCATTCTGTTGCCTAAGCAACAACCATCACACTCCTATTAAGCATGATTTAGTAGTACAGGTCTTACTAGCTGTTCGGAACAGAAGAAGTAATATCACAATGTTATAATTAATGTCTATAGAATAACATATATTTTAGGACAAATATATCCCATATACACTATTCTCAACAGCAAAATTCTATTAATTAAATTAGCATTTTAATAAAAAATGTGATTTTATTATAAAAAGGTGTCATGGTTAATCATTCATTAGATCATGGAAATTAACTGCTTCTATTTAGTCTCCCTTGGGCATTAGGAAAGTCATTCACTAGATTGTAGTTAGAATTAGAAGGATTTGTTTATCTTACCTGGTGTGTGGACTTGATATGAAGAAACAGCTGGATTCCTATTAACTTTGCAGTATAAATATTTTTCAGTACTTTATCAATATGTGTGGTTTAAACGTGCATTGAAACATAGAATTTTAAAAATGACTGCTTTTTCATGAAATGCTTTATTTAAATTTACATCACATTTGCGCACATACCAAGTGCAGCTCCTACCCACTGTTAGTGTCATGCAAGAAGGACACTTCCATAATATTAGTAGGCCTCAGGCAGATTCAGTCCCAAGACTTGGTTCACATGCGCTTGAATAGTGCTTGAATATGTATATGGATACACAATCATCATTAACTTTGATAATTTGTTGTGTAATAGGCTGCAGTGTCCTTCAGATGTAGAAACTTGTAATGACTTTGTGCAGATACTCTATATATGAAGATGCAGATGATATTGCAGTTTCTTAATGTCAGGGCTATTTCGCAGGTAAACCAATTCCAAAGTGCAAGAAACCAAATCAGTCATAAATCACAGTATAGGAAGTAGATATAAACCCAGGCATGTTTTTTTTAAGAAAACTTATGCATGTTTTTGATTCATAGGTATGATGGATATCCCTGGGGCAACCTATAATTTTATGCAGACTTGAAGGCCTTCATCACTTAGTATGCTGAGAAAAAAAAAAAAAAAGACTTACAGAGAAACAGATGTAAATATATAAATGTGTGAGGTCACTGAAAGCTCTCATGCAGTTTTCTACAACTGTGAAAGATCAAAGATTCTATTATGAATTCAGAGAGATAAAAACAGTTCAATCAAATCACTGTCCAGTGGGGACTAGTTCTGATTAAGGCCTGTATATGACTATCTATTTTGTAGGTTGTCCTAATAATTGAAGATATTCTGAAGTCTATGGCATATTATTGCAGTTTGATGAGAAAGAAAAAAAATCTCCTAAAAATGTTGATAAATCACACTATGACAGAAACAGGGACCAGAATTCAAAGTAAGTTAAGAGAAAAATATGAAACATTTTATTATATCTTTGGCATTCTAAAATATTTTTCACTATCAAAGTTAATAATATTTGCATTACACACTAGGCTTTAATTGCTGCTTTTAGAAGAATCATATCTCTACCCCTCCAAGTATTTATGTGGCCTGCATTGCTTAATGGTCTAAATATTGCATAAGTAGTTTGTTGGGTTTTTTTAATTCTCTCTTTTTCACTTTTGGGAAACTGAGACATAGAGTGACTGCAGGGTGGAATTTAAAACTTTTATACATTTGATACAAGAGGCACTAGTTCACGAAATGCCTGCTGACATAATGTTTAACAGGTCAAGTCAGTTGCTTAAATGTAGGTGTCAAATACCAATTGAAACTCCATAGGGAATCCAGGAGATCTAGACAAGGCTGACAGATATTGCTGAGGACCAGGGACAGCCAGGCCCTTCATGATTTAGCAGCTCAAGTTCAGGTGGGATGTCACCAAGCTCCTCAGACAGCTGTAGAGTCCTGATGCTTTGGCAGCGAAATGAATATTGAATTGCACATAGTTTGCAATGTGTCAAGAAACTGAACCTAGATGTCTTGGGTTTCCATATGTTTGCATATACATTTCTTTACCTTCTAATAACTTGCTGTATTTGTATTCATCCTGTGAACTTACCTGCAAAAGTATTTACCATGTTTCTAACTGCTAGGCATGGTCTGCCTTCTCAAGTCCCCTTAGCTGACCGCTTTGGATGTAGTTTTGAGTTACGTTTGGGCTTTTCTTCCTCCTTCCTCCATTCCACCTTCTTTCTTTGTTTCTTTCATTTTTCCTCCAGTAGTTCTGGAGGTTGATTAGCTGAAGTTTATCTGAAGACTCTCTTCTCTAAGGTATCCTTCCCGGGAATTGCTCCTCTGTAATACACAGTAATTCTTCTTGCCTTTAATCTCTTTTGAGGATCTCAAACTCTGTATCAAGTATAGAGAACAGAAGCAATTTTATTTCCTTAGAGTGAAATGCACATAAAAGAAAATCTCTTTGTGCATTAGCTCCAAGTCCTGCATTTGTGGAGACCACCAGATCTTTTGACCAAAAGATATTGATGATTTAGGCATTAGATGAAAGCTAAAAAAGAGTCTGTCAATCTTCCAACACCTTTCTTAAGTGAACCATGTGGTTGGTGATGAAAAAGAGGCCAATTTTAGACAAGGGTTCTAGTCTGTAGTGATTTTGGTGACTTCCAGAAGAGTCCTAACAAGCAGGTCTCTTGCTCACAACCTCTGCCGCATCCAGGTCATCAACTCTCCAGGCCTGTAATGGCTACTGCTGGGACTTGTTGGGATACTTGTCCATCATCTGTACCCTAAGAAAATTTAGAAGACATTGTCTGTATTTTGTTTACCCAGAAATTAAACACTGTTTAAGGCAATCTTAAAATTGGCTGTTGAAAATTTGGTGTTATATAGCAAGCCATATTTTTAGCAGAGTCTCATTGATGCTGGAATAAGCTGTGGTTTAAGATTTACTACACATCTAACAAAATCTTAGAATATATTCCTGAAACCACATGTTTCAATCCTCTTATCAGAGCCTCACTCTCACACCCAGGACTTGCTTTTAGTGCCATGGCAGACCTACAGAACTTAACACTAAAAATGTGGAGCTCGTCTCTGTACCAGTGTGGCCTTAGCTTTTTGCATGAGTTAAGTGACTCTGTCATTCTGGTGTCTTCTGAGTTTTCCTCTCCTTCACCCCAGTAATCTTTGCACCTCTAGGTCCTCAGGCAGGCCACCTTTTCCCTTAGCTCAAAGAGAACGGGGCAGATTTAAAGTTCAAATATAGTCAGTTATTATTTACGTGTTAGTAGATGTTTAGGGGCAGCTGCAATTCAGTTGCCCTCATATCAAAATTGAGATGTCTGAGACAACTGTGTAGGCTTGAACTTTATGGAACAGGATCTATGAAATAGCCATACCTGTCTGGAGCTTCAGTTAGATTGCAAGCAATGTACATTTGCAGCACCTCAGATGACTCTAAATTAATTTCTGTGGGTGACTAAGTGAAGCACCTAATCAGACATTAAAGCCAATGGAGCACAGAATGCAATTTAGCTGCAAATAACTATTTGAGGATAAATTAAAGTAGATTAATCTGATCAGCTGAACCACTGTCTAGGCTATATTGATGGTTTTGAATTAGAACTCCTTAAGCTATAATATAGACACAAAACTTTAAATAGTTCATTTTGGACTAGAATCCATACAGTGTTCACTGAAAACAAAACACAAATTATTTCTATTAGAGCTTTTTCTCCTCCCTCAGAACATCTACCCTCAGGCTTCAAGATCTTCTTTTTCATCTTGGTAGGAATTCTTACTATAGAAACTGCAAATTAGAGCTCAGGTGGGTGCCAGAGTTGAATATTGGGCCTGTCATCGTGCAACAGAACCAGTCTAAAAAATAATCCCATTCCACATGCTCCTGTTAATGCTTCTGTCATGGTGTTCCTCAAGCTAGTCAAGAGACAGAAGGGCTTAATGTACTACCCAGTATTGCATGTGTAAATAATAGCTTGCACTGTCTTTCTCTCTGGCAAGTCTGCATCATCCTGAGTGAATGCAGCTATGGAAAGGTAGTGTTTAGAGGAATCTGCTTCATGTTTACATATGTAATGTGCTGTGTGAAAAACACAACACTGTGGCTGGGGACTGATCCTGCACTTAATAGAGGACTTTATGAAAACTTTGGCAGTAATGATTGCTTGACAGAGAGATGAAGTTTTTGTGTATTTCACTTGAATGGTTGATTCATAAGGAACACACCTCCAAACAGACAGTTGGCTTCATTAAGACATTCTAAGTATGGTGGATCTCTTGAGAGTCAGAGGGAGTATGTTTGCATCTAAACTTGTCTCAGCAATTGTGTCTTGAAAGTATAATCAGGGGTCGGTCCATCTGCCTGAATGCTAGGTTCTGCTAAGTTAACCTTTAGGTGAGGGTTTCTCTGGTTGTTGTAGAATAATTGGCCATCTTCAATTAAATATTGTTCCATGCAAGGTTGTACATGGAAGGCAGAGAAACTGGTCTTTGAGCTGCACTCCTGGTCAACAACCCAGGTACCAGTATCTTGAGTGGAATGTCTTTGCATTCACCTCTGCCATTCAGGTTAGTGATACTTAGTGTGTATGTGCTACTTTGCTAAGCTCAGTCTTAGAAAAAAGAGCTTGTCCAAGGTACTCAGCGATGTATTGGGCTCAGTCAAACCCTACCTAGGAGCAAAGGGCCAAATCCAAATGTTGAAAGCTGTCACATGTACGGTCACCACTAATAGTGACACTATTTCATGATATATATCTGTGAATATGAGGACTGGAATTAGTTCCATCTGTTCTAACAATATGTTAAATGTTAATGTCAAACAGTGTGTTTAAGCTTAAATCCTGCCTAGTGCAGAGGGTGGCCTCGTTTTGATGTACAAACACTGAAGCAAGTATTTAATTTGAAAGCTAGTTCGACAAAGTGGCTGAAAACTCTAATAATCAGAATGAAGCATGACATTTTAGTAACTCATAAAATAACAGGTTTAATACTAGTAAAATATTGTGTTGTTATGTATTTATTTCAGGCAAAAACCTTCCTGCTGATTATGTTGACCAAAAGGAACAATGCTAAATCTTCAAGGATTAGAAATGTTTGTGTATGGACTGAGGTGTATGATGATGTTCTTGGTAACTGATGAAAGTTATAGAAAACTTGACAAGTAACAAAAAATTAAAAGATTAAGAAAGGCAGAAAATATAAAAGGTTTTATGCTTCAGGGCAAAAAAATGAAGATTCACAGTACAATCAGTTTTTAGTTCTATTTACAGTTTTAAAATTAAGGTCCTGTATGTAATAAGAAGCTACCACTTATTTTTAGTTATTCCATATAGGACTACTTCTTAATAAAATGATATTTTAAATAACCAAACAGAATTAAGGAAATTCTCAAAGCAACATAGTATACAGTTATGTATATTACTGGTTTAGAACAACATTGTCCAACAAGAAGCAATTAAATGGAATGTGGAACAGCAGATGAATTTCTAACAATGACAGACTTCCTTGACTAAGTTAAAGGACAGAGCAGTACAGAGTGGCATGATTACAGATAATGGTATGGTGTGACTCTGAAGGAGTTTTCAGGCAAAGATTAATGACTAAAACTAGATAACTGGAAATAAACGTGATTCTTGGGCATGTTATCCTTTTCGAAGGAAGACCAGATGAAAGTAAGAAAAACTTGGGTAGTTATATGAGCAAGTATTAATGCTGATCAAAAAAATAGGAACAATATAAGATAAAGAAATCATACATTATGAAAGAACAGATAAACAATCATAATACAAAAAGGAAAAAAATTAGGAGAGAAAATGCAGTGTCATTACCCGTGTGAGTAGAAGACTCAGAACTTTTTATCAGTATGCTATAGCTAAAAGGACTATTTTAAAAGCTATAACCACTGTTGAAATCAGATAAAATTCATTTTAGTTTTGCATCAAGAACAAAATATAATAATTAGTCAGGTGTAGTGTTAAAGAAGACCACTGAGAAATTGGAGGAAGAGAAAGAGTAAGAATAATCATATTGCAAACAGACAAAAGAGCACTTGGTTAATTAAAATATCTGAATCACATAGCTTAGGTGATGCTTGATGATGAGTTTTAAGAAACTGAAAAAAGAATACCAAATCCTTTAGCAATTGTTTCCAAGAGCTTTTGTAGAATGAATGAATGAATTATTAGAGAACAACTAAAATATAAATGTAGTACTAATATTTATGTCAGATCACAGGATTCTTCCTCAGGATAGATTTCCAATTTCCTGGGGTGTTCATCTTCCATCATTCACCATAAAACTTCTGCCTACATCAAGATGAAAATGTATGGTGGTGTTACTGGCAACAGAAAATTACTATCATTAGCACTGGCTCTGGTGGAGAGAAAATGGGGAAGTATACAGAATGCTGCAATGGGATGGAATGGAAAGAGAATAAAGCTAAATGAAATAACTCAGCAGTTGGGTGATGAACTATTTAAAGGAAACCAGTAGCGAGACAGATGTACTGTACAACACATTGTGCCCCCCATCATTTAGATGAGAAATTATTTTCCATCAAAAGCAATTTCAACAAGGGAGACAAGCCTAATTTTGCTAGTAAAACTACAGCTACCTTTTAAAAGCTGTTTTAGAATGATGTACCAGAATTAACATGCAAGCAAGCCATTCCTGGTAGAGTTTGCCTGACTGCTTCTAAATTTCTGGGTTGTCTAAATTTACTGTCCTTCAGTTTGGAAATCTTTTGTTTTCCCACATGTTGGTGAAATTTTTACCTTCTCCTGCACACCATGCATATATATGGTTTATGGCACCAACACCCCAGCATGTGTTTTAGCCTTGGCAATGACAAAAGCAGTGACACCCATGTAGCCTTTATCACCATGCTGTCCATTCTGTCCTCACACACACACTTGTGCGCTCACATTTGTGCATACACATATTATATTAAAAAGTAATTAATTGCAATTAATTATTCCATGTGCTTAGAAATAAAGAACTGGAGAGTTATAGTACCTGGGTGACCTCAGTTCACCCCTCAGATTCACAAGCCTTATGATAGAGTCTTCAATCACAGGTTTCTTTACTATTTTTTTTTTTTAACCTCAAAATTCTTTTCTCATGAAGTGTACTGAGATTTGATTATGCACAGGCACGTATTTCAAAGAACTAAGTTAAAATAAAATCTTTTTTTATCTTTCTAATGCTGCATTGCTTACATTTTATGCAATATCTCAGACCAATAGTCATTTAAAACAATAATGAGACCCCTAAACTGCCTTCTTATTCAGAAATTATGTGCATTTGCACAGTGTTGTTCATCTGGAACATTAGGAAAAAATACCTATGTATCTAAGGATGCATTTGCATTTTAGAAAATGGGTTATAAAGAGTTAGAAAACATCAAATTATAGTACTTCAGGTTATAATTTTAGACAATTTTAAATTTGTAATGCAGTTAGAAACACTTTTGTCACAATTTTTTCAGACGCTGAGAATTGTGCATCAGAAGTCACCTCTAAAAACTTTGCCTGTGCTTCATATGGGTCAAAGCACACGCTCAGTTATAGGAAAGTTTGATGCTCTTGATTTTACATGGGACAAGAGATAAATTCTTAAATTTGCTGAAAGTAAGGTAAAGACCCAGTGTAGATTAAGCAAGCTGCTGTGCTTAAATATGATTTTATTCCACATATGCATAATTGGTTGAATTAACAGAAAGCTTTTGTTCATTTTAAGTACCAAGTCACAAAATGACATTCTCACCTGGTCTCTGCTCTTGTTCTTAGCCCAATCCAGATTGAAATATATTCTCAATAAAACAAGAAATACAAATGCTACTTAATCCCCAAATAATTTACTTCTGTAGTCTTTAAAACACTGCAATAAATATTTCAACCATTTTATTCACTACAGAACATGTTCTGTTCTGTATCTTTTCCATTAAACCCCAGTTATTGTGCCTGTGGGATAAAATCTCCATTCAGCAATACACTGTATTTGCTTTAGAGTCACTAGTACTGATGAAACTGAGTGCACACAAAGTTGTTGCAAATGCAACCCTTGGCTTAACTGAAACCTCATATTTCAGATATTTATTGCTCTTATCTTACGCAGTATTATATTGAATTACTGGAAACTGAATGCTTGAATAACATCATTGATAGGAAACAAAAATGGGTTAAATTTGTAAGATTTACCTTACCTGCTCTAGATTTGAGTTAAAAGTCTTTGATTAGATAATAATAATTTGAAAATTTTTTTGGTCCAAAGTCTAGACCTAGATGGAAGTTTTGACATATAAAAGCCAAAGTATTTGTCCAGGTAACAAAAGTGGAGGGTTAAGGTTACTAAGGTGAATAGAAGTGAATAAATATTAAAAACTAAGATACCATGAATAAAAATACACTGAATAAATACCTATCAAATGACCTTTCAATATAAGTCTCGAATGGTATTTTCTCTGAATGACTACTTAGCAGCCAAAAATTAGCAAAGAGTGACCCCTCTGTGTGCTATCCCCCTTTGCAGTCAGAAAGAAGGGGAAAAATCCTGTATGTTATTCACCGATATTTTACAGCTTACACTAAGAAAATGTATGTTATTTGTTGCAGCTGGTTACAGCTCAGAAATATCTGAAATTATTGTTAGCTTCTGTTCTTCAGAACTATTCAGAACTGTTTCCCAGCTTTTTCACTTTTTGAGGTTTGCTCTCTCCAAACAGCTCCCCTTTTAATCACATGGAAAGGCCACTTCTCAAAGTCAGTTAAGATGGTGTTTAAAAAGAAATAGCAGTTATTAGCTTCTATGCTGCATTAGGATGAAAGATTGCACAACTGAGTTGGTTTTTAGCCTTGATCCATTTTTAAATACAGTAGGAATATTATAGTCCTGTTAGCTTCTCTGAACCCCCTAGGCATCTCTCTTGTTGCCAGAAAGGAATTACAAATTGACAATGCAAGTTATTTTATTTTGTTTTCCATCTCCCTTGGAATTTGGAAACATCTCTGTTCTGTCCATGAGCTTTTTGTTTCCTGACATTCTGATTTTTTAATACTTTTTAAAATTTCCTATAGAAATAGTAGATCTTCACTTTCTTCTCAGAAAAATAACTTTATGCAGCAAGAGTGGAATATTATACCAAAGAACCAACATATCAACAGATCTACGATTCTAAATAACATCAAGATTTTTGTCAGAAAATTCTGCTCTCATTGCTTACAGTTGATTTCCCTCAATCTCCTACCTCTGCTTCAAATATATGTTTGTTTAAAAAGCATTCCGATTTCCCTCATTCTTCAAAAATAGGAAATGGAGACTCAGGGGAAAAGGGAATAAAGAAAACTCTTGCTAGGACATGCAGAAGCAGCCTGGTCCATGGAGAATCCATAGAACAATATATCTAAGGGTCTTCTCTGAGGTCAGCTTTTGATTTGGATTATGAGTTTGGAGAAAATGCTTCTCTATTCCCTTATCTGGCAGAAGGAAATTACATAACTTTTCTGGCCTACATATAGAAAATCAAGAGGGGATACTGGGATAGAAATATCTGTGTATTTTGAGCTCTCTTGTGGGCAATTATCTGTTTGTGTCTAACTTTTGACAGCCAGATTTCCACCTTCCCAGCACCTTTAGCTGGGAAGAACACTTTCTCAAGATAGAGTCAGGGCCAGATTACCTGAGGAATCTCACTGAGTACCTTCAGTTGAGTTCTTAATTAAGTCAGTGGAAAGGATTGACTTAAGCTCAAAATAGTGCAGAATAACAAAACAAGTATTTAATAGTTTTGGTTTTTTATAATTAATCAGGAACATTTTTTTTCAGTGTATGAGCTTCCTAAATGTAATTTATCATTATTTTAATATTTAAGTCATGCATTATATTCCATTAATCAAAGTCATGGCAGAAAGTTTCTTAATATTCCTCTTTTCTCCCCAGGAGCTGCCTGGCTACCATTCTTCCTTTCTGTTTATTTCTGAGGTTCTCTGTGTCTGGCTCTTTCCCCCAAAAATCTTTTGGTTTCTGAGATAATTTTCTTCCTCACTATTCCTGCAAGATGGACTCTTCCTGTGCTGGCCATGTGTTCCTTTTCTCCATTTCCTCTTTCCTAAGCAGAAATTACCATATGTCTTTTCTTTGCTCTCCAAATCAAAGGAGGGAGGGAGGCAGCAATGGAGGAAGAGAAGATGGGAAGAAGGGGGAAAAAATAAGATGAAATAGGCAAAAACAAAGAGGGGGACAGAGGATGTCTGTTCTTTTAGTGACTTAAAGCATTTTGATTTGATTTCAAAAGCAGTGGGACATTTAACTAGATGGTTTTCACAGCGATGTTCTTGTCACTCATTCCTCAAACTCAACAGAATTGGGGCTGAGTGAAAACTGGCTTCCTTGTCTGGGCCTGAGATGAGTTATTCTAGAGGGTTGGGCATGCTTTCCAGCATGCTTTGTAGTTGTATGTTATTCAGATTTTCCCATTTTTTGGGGTATCTCAGACTTCTTATTTACCTGGACAGCTAGCTACAAATTGTGACAGCCTTGTCTGATAAAACTGTTGCACTCAAAATCCTTTAATACACATGACAAAGGGAAGGAGCAGATTTTGATTTGCTGAAGTATGAGTGCTCACAGCTAAAACTGAATATAACTATGTTTGTCCCTTGAATATATCTGTAGATAGATACTAAGTACTTACTGAAATGAAAAAAACCCACCAATCCCTGCATTGAGAACTAATAGATTGTATTTTTTTTAAGTTCTAGCCCTAATTTGTTCTACTTTAATTCTTTATCTGTATAATGGGTATTAAAATGCCACCTTGCTTTGATGGAGTCTTATAAAATACATTAATTCATTGTTTGAAACTGTCTAATATTAATTCAGTGAATGTCTAAAAAAAAGTCTGAAGAAAGTGAGTCATTATTACTAGTGAGGTCTTCAATGGGAAACTATATATAAGACATGGACCCACACAGAGAATGATAAATGCTAAAAAAAGAAATATCAGCTGCCTTATTTTCCAAGTACAATCCATCCTCCTGTACTGATTTCTTGGATTATTCAGAAATATAATTATAGTGTGTGTTTGGTGCCATGTGGGATATGTAACCTGGGGCGAAGGGTAGTTAGCCAGTGTTGAACAATCTGCAGTCTGGTATTTTGTAGCTTCGTGACATTCCTATAATGAGTAGTGGGGATTAGTAACTCCTGTTTTGTCTGTTTTATTCATTGCATTGACTGTTCCTTTTAGGAAGGTGTACTGAAATCTAGAAATTATATCAAGTGAAGTCACAGACTCCCACAATATTGTCTCACCAGATCAGAAGCATACTGTTGTATTGTGCAATTTGTTGATAGCACTGCTCTCTGTTTGGACCAAATATCAGAGGTGTGAGGGACAGGGGAAACTCACAAGTGTTTACCAGACTATTAGAAGCTTTTTTGTTGTTGTTGTTGCAAAGAAAAATTAAATTAGAAAAAGCTAGCTAATGGAGCAAGTGTAAAGTGTCAGTAAAATACTTGTCTTGAGTTAGGATAAGAGGAGGCCCCAAAGGATCCCTAGTTAGTCATCAAATGCAGAAAGGGATTGGTGGAAACACTTATTGCAGTAGCCATCAGGAAGAAGGGTGCCAGAAAATGGGCACTGGCTTGCATGGAGGTTTCCTTTTGGCTGAGGCAATGAGGTGCTAGAGCGCCAGTTTAATGGACTATGACAGTTGGTATCCCAACACTTTTAAAATCAGCTGTGTGGCAATGCTGCAGAATCCTTCCGTAGTGTTTTGCATCTGAATTAGCCTGTATACAGTTAACATTATCCTAAGAGTATATCAAGCTGTTACCTCATTAGTTTTGAACTCATTAATTCAGATTTTTAAGAAAATGCAGTACATTGTGAGAAGAATAATCAGCCCCTTGGACAAAAAAACCCAGAAGTTTATAGAAGAGACTGTTGAAGACAAATACTGTTTGCTAGTGAGGATGGAGAGTTCAGAGGGCTATATCAAGGTGCTAGGACCAATATGAGACCAATATGTGACTTTAGGTGTCACAGCCAGTACTTGCTCGGCTGAACACAAGTCACATAGTTAATTTCTCTGAATAACCTTCTTCAGATGGGTGGACTTTTTTTTTCCTTATATTCACTGGTAAAAAAAAAAAAAAAGAAAATGTGCCTGCCATTAGATACGCAATTAATTTATGGACTGGTGCAAAAATAACATCTTGTGTGAGTATTTGTACCTTCTAACTACTCAGGTATCAGTAGGAAACACAGAATTGTGGTAATCTAATTACCACTTTTGTGTTGTATCTGAGGTAAACAATTCAAGAACATTTGCAAAAGAGTGAAAAGGTGTAAAAAAGAGAATGTGTACAGAAAGAAAGGTCACAATATTAGAACCATTTCTTAAAATATGTGGATTGGAAATAAGGTGCACAGGAAAAAAAAAATATATATATGAAGGAAAAAAACAGACATAACAAAAGGCAATTTTCTATCTGGCTTACATGACCAGAAATCTAATTTTTCATTTGTTTATTTTTTGGATGTGCTTGTCTTTTTTTAGGTTTTGGAATTATAATTGTTATTGTTCAATGGCAAGATACTTAAAATTTGTGGGCAAACTATTTTAAAGCTGTGGTAGTTAATATTTTATATGAGATCCAGTCAACAGCTACCAAGTGGTAGCCTTTTTTTTTTTTTAATAGGTTCTGCATGACAATTGCTGCATTATCCATTACATAGATAGACAATGCTGCATGAAATGGTACTGTGGCTATGCAGTTGTTTTCCAAAAGAGAGCCTGTTCTGTTTAGATAAATTTAGCATAAATGCAATGTGTTTCTCTCATTCTTTGGGCTCATTCATCAAGTTGAAAGGGATTTTGAGCAGCATGAAAATTATTCCTGCCCATGACAGGAGCTAGATGATATTTGAAGATTTCTTCTGATCCAAACCAGTCTGTCATTATGACTCTGTAGAATCATTTAGTTTGGAAGAGACTCTTAAGATGATCAGGTACAGGCATTATTCCAGTATTTCCAAGTCCGCTGCTAAATTATGTTCCTAAGTACCACATCCATGTGTCTTCTAAATACCTCCAGGCATTGTTACTCAACCACTTCCTCGAGTGCACTATTCCAATGCTTGACAACCCTTTCAATGAAGGAAGTTTTTTACATATACAATATAAACCTCCCCTGGTGCAAGTTGAGGCCATTTCCCCTTGTCCCATTGCTTGTAACAGTAGAAGAGACTGACTCCCACCTGGCTGCAGCCTCCTTTCAGGTGGTTATAGAGAGCAATAAGGTCCTCCTGAGCAAGCATTTCTCCAGGCTGAACACCCCCAGCTCCCTTAGCTGCTCCTCATCAGACTTGTGTTTTGTATCTTTCCCTAGCTCCATTGCCCTTCTCTGGACTGCCTCCAGCATCCCAGTGTCTTTCCTTTAGTGAAGGGCCCAGAATTGGACTGAGGTGTGGCCTCACCAATTCGGAAGGATGATTCTTAACATCCTTTCTTTCATGATTTCTACAAGTTTGGGTCTACCATCATAACACAGTTTGGAAGGGTGTGCTTTTACTTCTATTCTTTCAGAATATATCTTCCCTAAGTTAATTTGTAAGAAAGATAGTCTGAGTTTCTGTCACCTCTGCAACATGTTAAAAATACTAAAACAAAACAAAAAGAGCTTTGCAGTGCAGGCATGTTTTGCTGCAGTGTAGAAAAGGCATGGTAAATCTGTGTCTTCCAAATGCTAAAGAGCTGCTGGATCTCATGTATCTATTCAAATTTATGGTAGATTTTTATTTAGGAAAATCAGGTCTTCCTCCTGCTGGATATATATGTATATATATATAATTCAGTCTCTGCTGTAGCTAAATGCCCATGTGCTTAACTTTAAATTAGCCCAAAGATGAAAGTGAAGGAAAAAAAAAAAAAAAGTAGGGTAAATTGTTGATGTATTTTCCTTTTCTGAACGGAAGTTTTGGCCAATAGCAGAAACACTGAATCAATGAATTAGGGAGACCTTCGATCTCACCTCGTGTGGTCATACTGATGCTTCTGAACTGCAGGTTCAGTCCAGATTCCCTGCAATGAAAAAAAAGGGTCTGCTTGGTGCTGAACAGCCATTCCTGAGGTCACTGCATGGGAACTGAAGCACATTCTGAGGTGATGCAGCAGTCCATGCATGATGCACAGGTTGACCAGTGGAATCCCTCCTTCGTGGGAATATTGACAAGGCTCTCCCGAATGGTAACTGGAGAACAATAGCGCTGAGTAGTGGCACAAGGCGCATGGGACCGCATCGCAGTGATCCGCTGGTTGCCGTGGTGACGGGAGTGGGCCCGCAAAGCCAGCCTCCTGGCTGCTGAGTTGGAAGGGATAAGAAAAACACAGCCCACTTCCCATGTGAAATGAATTACAAGAACAAGCAAAGGAAGAAAAGAAAAATGTCAACCCTTAATCAAATGTTCTTATTTTTAGAAAGGGTTTGAAGAAAATGGTGGCCGTCTCCACTTACCTCTTGGGCCTCAGGGATTTGGCTAGTAATATCTCTGTACATACAGTGGAAATAAATCACAGAGGTTTGTATAAGAAAAATCACATGTAAAAGACATCTATGTGGAGTGGGAGATGACAAAACCTTATTCAATCCTGCTATCCTTTGTGCTTGTCTTAGCAAACAAAATCTGTAAGAATATGTCAAAAGGATTATCAATATAATAACTATATTTGGCAGGCAAATGCAATACACTAATTCTTAGCTAGAGAAAAGTAGTATATTCCAGTTTCTTATTATCTCACAATGTCTCTTACTTTTTGCCCTTGCTTCACAGCTGCATATCAAAAGCAGCATGGTGAACTGTGAAATATATTTAAACATAGAAAATCAGTGGTACATAGAAAACACCATTCATTTCCCAGCATTTCTCATTTTCAGAAGCTGCTTCGTATTTTATTATGTTTAGTAATATTACACAAACCAGCAGTTTCAGTCAACCCGACAGCCTCCAGTTACTAGGAGCTAGGTCTTGAAAATGGTTTGGGCACCTGACAGCACACAGGGTGGACTAAAAAACCAGACAAGAGAGCCCTCCAAGACCATGATAAAAATACAGTGGGTTGCAGCAATTTGTGAGCATCATGATGTTTGACTGTGGAATTCCTGTTTCTGGAAGCAGGATGTCTACTACTGAATTAGGCAAACAAGACCCTGCATAACTTAACAGAAAGAGAAAGCAAGGAGAAAAAGGTGTGCAATGCTAAGCAGAGGAAGCCACTGAGATGCTCCAGAGCAGGAGTTCTATCTGAAAATTTCGCCTTCACTTGCATCCCTGCATTTGACACTATTTGGAGGCTGGGTTTTCTGTCCTGCTCCCTGGATCCTGACATGTGAATCAACCCTTTAGAGAAGGACGTCTGCTTCATTGTTCTTTCAAGAAACACAAGCATAAGCCTCTAGCTTAAAAGTTAAGATACTTGGATGAAAGAAAGTATTGAATTTTTAGCTTTTTTTCTGCCTTTTTTTTTTTTTTAGCAGTCACTAGATATAAACCAGAAACATTTCTAGAATCAGCACCAGAAGATTGATTTACGACAACCAGCTGTCACTGGTCTAAAGGATAATATTCTTTTTGACTCACTGACTAAACCTCACAGCAATTTCATTTCAGCAGGAACAATGAGCAATTCCTTCTCAACCCCAATGCTCCCTTTCCTAATAGTTGTTGCATAGTTTCCTCTGGTTTAGGAAAATTGAGTATGAGAAAGACAGGTAAATCTGATCTCCTATCTTCTGCATGAATCCTCTAACAGGTGGGCCGTTCTATGGGAAAGAAAGATAAAGCCATTCTTCCTCCTTTCAACACGTTTTAAGAATGAGCAGCAGCCAGTTCATGTTGTGCTCCTCTTTCTCCCTTGGGCATGCTCTGGGACTTCCTACCATCATACTGGTGGCATTTCAGAGGAGGGCCTGCTTCCCATACTCCCACAAAGGACTGATGTGTTTTCCTAGCTGCTCTGTCTTCTCTGAACTGGGAGCTTGAACACCAGGCAGCCCACAGGCAAAGCTACCAGTGTCAGCAAGGTTCAGATGCAGGCAGGAGATGAAAAAGTGCTTGGAGATGTCAATCATAACTTTAGGGCATAAGAGAGCTTATGCATTTTGTTTGGCATGTTTTTCTTGATGCTATTTCACAGGCCACTTCTGGGAATAACCTATTTTTAAGGTGTGGATCCTGCCTGGAATTTTAGTATCTGACTCTGCATTTTGTGTTCTCTGGGGTGATTTGGGTGGCTGACATTTTAAAACACTCAACTCTGATTGATAAAAATGTGGGGAAGGAAATGCTTGTGTAGGACACTCTGAGAGGTGAACTGAGGTTTTACATCAGAAACATAGAATTATAGAATTATAAAATAGATTGGGTTGGAAGGGACCTGAAAGATCTCCTAGTTCTTCTCCAGGCTGAACAACTGACTCTCCCAGCCTAGTTTGATAGAAGAGATATTCCAGTGCTGGGATCATACTCATGACCCTCCTCTGGACTTGAGGTCCATGTCATTCTTGTCCTAAGGGCTTCAGAGCTGTATGCAGCACTCCAGGGGGGATCTCACAACAGCTGAGTAGAAAGGGAGAATCACCTGCCTTGACCTGGTGGCCACAATTCTTTTGATTCAGCCCAGGATATGGTTTGCTTTAGAGGCTGTGCACGTTGCCTGGTCATGTTAGCCAAACCCTTCTCCTCAGGGCTGTTTTCAATCCATTCTCTACCCAGCCTGCATTTGTGCTTGGAATTTCTGTGACCCACGTTCAGGGCCTTGCCCTTGCTCTTGTTGCACTTCATGTGGTGCACATGAGCCCACCTCCCAAGCCTGTCAAGATCCCTCTGGACGGCATCCCTTTCCTCAGTGTCAACTTCGACAGACTTGCTGAGGGCGCACTCAATCCTGCTGTCCATGGTGCTGACAAAGTGCCAGTCCCACTCCAATCCCTGAGCACACCACTCGTCCCTGCTCTTCACATCAAGCCACTGGCCACAAGCCTTTGAAGGCAACCATCCAGCCAATTATTTACCCACCAAGAGACACATCTGTTGTGTCCATGCCTCCTCAGCTAGAGACAAAGGTGTTGTGTGGGGCGGTGTCAAATGCTTTGCAAGGTCAAAGTAGAGGACATCAGTTGTCCCTCCTTTTACCACCAGTGCTGTAACCACATTGCAGAAGGCCACCAGACTTGTCAGGCTCAACTTGCTCTTAGTGAAGGCATGTTGGCTGGCAGCAATCACCACCAGATTCTATTGAAAAAGTTACTTTGTTATTTTATTATCTCCTCCTTATTTATTACAGTACCACCATCATTAGCTGGTTAAAACTCCATGTAACATTCAGAGTAGGTGTTCAACATTTTTTGTAAGTCTGAAAGTATTATCTTTGCCCCTTCCTGCACTCCACAGCCTTACACAGTTACTGGAGAAAGGAATAGTTTTCTGAGACTTTAGAAGTCTGTTATTAGCTCACAGTAATATTGATTTTTAAAGTGGGTCCTTTGAGAAATGTAGCATCCAAACTAAGGAGCATTTATAGTAAGTAATCTGAATAATGGTACAATAAAGACTCTCTGGAATTTTCATTACTCAAATTAAGTGAAATTATCTTCACAATATACATTCAAGACATTAAGATGTAATTTAGGTAAGTATTAATAATTATATTATTGAATTGTTATGACTAAATAGGTAGACAGAGTTGGGTCCACAGCATTAGTAATTAAGTGGGTCAAGTGTGACATCAGAGGTAATTTTTTCAATTGCCACCTTATCTCTGCAGCTAATTTGTGTGTGACAATTGTGTTGGTTGTAATGAATCAGTGCTACAAGGAGGAGGGATAAAAATAGCAGAAATTCTTTCTACAAGGATCCTTGTCCCAGCTATCCATGTTGTTTAATTACCGCTAGACTTTAATTAACTATTCCTGTTGTGTGAAAGGTCTGTGACTATATCATCATTTGAATATCAATATTTGAAAAGCTTTTAATGTCACTGGCTGTTTCAGGTTCATTTTTTGAAGAGCTGAATGTGAACCAGAAATCTTTAAAGCTTAAGCCATATGGGCCTCAGGTCTGTAGGTATTCCTTTTTAAACTGGCCTTGCTTGCATCACCACTTTCTATGCAGGTTGCAAATTTCTACCACACAGGTGCTATCACCTCACCCTTATCTATGAGTGAAATGGCCTTTTTTTTAGTGAACATTTCAGTAGTAGTTTGTTATTACTTCCTGACTTAAATGACACTGACATGGAAAACTCAGTTTTCTCTGGTTTTGTGGGTTAATTGCTAAGAAAGTAATAAATGTAAAGACTGGAAATACAGCAAAGTGAGGATTGAGAATAAGTATCAGTAGTTTTATGACAGATCAATTTTGGAAAAATGTTATCAAATTATAATTTTGCAACCTGCTTGGTCCTTTCTTCTGAGCATATTTTCGAATCAGTTTCTTTCCCCCAATACAAAATTCCATCCTTTTGTAGGGGATTTTTCTAACAAAATCTTCTCAGTATCTTAAGGATATCTTTCTGACCTGAAAGTACAATTTGGGCTTTTAACTCAGTAATCATTCTTACAGATTTTGTTCTCACATTAATAGTGAAAATACTAGTGACAGGCAACCTTTTTGCTTATAATGAAGCTTGCTAAATTCTGGTAATTTGCCAGCTCTTGTTTGGAAATTAAATATGTGACATATTGCCTGAAATGTTTGCACTAATAAGAAACAGTGCTCATTACTGAAAGCTACGTTTCTTTAGTCCATTCTTGCAAGTCTCTAAGAAATAATTTTTTTTTTATCTTGTGGGAAAATTGTGTTGTGTTGAAAAAACCTTTGGCATATGATTTAGATTGTGAAAAATAAAAGTCTTGGTTATTGTGTTCTTAATTACATTGTGAGATACCTTTAATTCGTTCTCAGCCAGAGGACAGTTTAAATGTCCACTATCTCAAGAGGTTTGGAAGGGTATTAGAGTTAGGTGGTTGAGAAACAAAGCAATTCGACTGAGGAGGTTTGTTTAAGTGAGCTGTTGAGTATGTGCTTTGTAAAAGACCTTGTTCCCACTGGTACCAGGTATCTGCTCCCTTCCTTGCCAGTTATGCATTTGGGATCGCAGAAGGTAAGAAAGAATAGAGCTCTTTGCTGCTGTTGATCTCAGTTTTCTCTCTGACTTCAGTCTCCATGTGTAATGGAAGAACATTCCCACCTGCTCCTGCCCTACTCCCACCTCTCTTATCTGAGTGACAGGATTAATGGTCCTCTTGGATACTCCAGCTAAGTGTGCAACCCAGCAGATTTTCTTTTCTGTGCCAGGCCATATTTCCTGCAGCTCTGTAAGCCGAAGCATGAGGCCTGTTGCCCAACTCCACTGAAATCCCCCAGCTGTGCTCCTGCAGTGCCAGCTCTCAGTCCATCCGGGTGAGGATCCGTGTAGTACGCTTTGGTAGGGACATTGGCAAGGCACTTCAAACACCCACCAGACCTTGTCTGTCATATGCATACACCGTGATCCTACCCCCTGCTATGTGCTGGATGCCACCTGTACCAGCCCCTCGGAGTCTCTTTTGATCTCATTACATTGATGGTGCAGCAGATGATCACACAGATGGCTTGGAGGGGGCAAAGGAGAGTGTAAAGTGCTCCCTTCACATTGAGAGTGATGCAAGCATCTCTGGTGCCCCATCAGCCCTGTACTTACTTCAGAAGTCATCTTCTCTTACCCACACCAATCCTGTGCTTCCAGTACATCGGAAATATAAAACATTACCAGAAGTTGTTACCTCCAGTAGCACTTGGTAACTCCAGTCAAACTTTGTCTCAGTAATGGCTGCACAGCAAATGACTGACTCAATCTGTTGAGCAGCTGCTCTTACATAGCTTTAGGTACCAGTTTTACTACTTTTCCTCCTCTGCTGATGCCAATGAACACCAAAAGAGTGTTCAAAAGTTGGCACTGCCAGCCTAAAGCCAAAAGTTGCCCAAATCTTCTATTTCTTATGTAAATCTTTTTCTATTGCAGGGGAGAAAGAAAGCTTTAAATTCAATTCAGTTTCTTCTTTCTCTTTTTTCCAGCCTTTTTTTTTTTTTTTTTTTTTTTTTTTTTTTTTTTATTCCACACAGCTCATATCTTCCAACTTCAGTGGTTGAATTTCCAGATAAGTCTAGTGATACATCTGCCAGCTATTTTAAAACTTCTGTACCATTTTACTTAGGTGACAAAACCAGACATTACGTTTTTTTATGATAGTTCCCAGCCCAGAAAATAGGCAAAGGAAGATTAAAAACATAGGTACAAAAGGAGGAATGTGAAACATGCAGTCATGCCTACTATTCTAATATGTTCTTCAATCACTGTATTTTATTATCTTCACGGACAAATCTTCAGAGTTCTTTTGTTCCTGCAGAAGTTTGAATGTGTATGGGTGCTTAGGTCTAGAATTTCTGGGAAAGACTGTATTTAGGTGGAGAATGCCAGAGATGATTTTGTATTGAGCAATGCCCATGCCATCTTTATCTCATAATGTATCATTATGCATTTTGTTCTGAACTCATCCATAGGAACTATCTCAGAATTTGGCAAAATTTCAGGATTTTGAAAATTATGTTGTTTTTCATATGCCTCCAGTCTTCCACATGCAGTTTTTCCTTTGTTCTTGAGCCCAACTGTTCTGCCTTCTTGCTCAGGAGATTAGCTTCCTGTGTGCACTTACAGGGAAAAAGATTATGGTCCTGGGAGTTGTGGTGAACCACAAATCTGGGGGGAGTGGAGGGTTTCAGAAACACTCTATCCTAACTGTAACTTCAGAACTAGAATCTTTCCAGTTCATAAGACTAATATGCATTAATAAGACAGGAATTTTGACACTCTAACTGAAGTGAATGAGATCTGAATCTGTCCTGTATAAGCAATTTTGATGTGTATTGTGGCTTTAATTCCAAGAAGTTTTCCTTCAAACTAAGTTTTTCTATAGACTTAAGAAACTGCAGTATCACAAAGTCTCTTATGTTTTCATTACAGAAAGCATAATAAGCTTGGTAGAGATTGCTGTCCCATATTTCCTGTTATAAGAACCTGTTTTGCACATAAGCATATAAAAGTTAATCTTTGGACTCAAATTCTCTAGGTGTCTACTAAAATAATTTATTTTTGGTGAATATTTCAACTAATGTAGCTCAGCTATTTTTAAGGATGAAATAATGTGACAAGACAGTCTTGCATTTATTTTCACTTTAATTACATTTAGCATATCCTCTCTGTAAAGTTAATTGAGGTAACATTTGGCCCAACTTACAATAGATGGATGCTAAGAGAAAGGAGAGAATTTCTTCCCTTGCAGCTACTCTGCTGCAGAAGGAAGTTAGATTTTCTTCACTTTGAAAGTAGGAACCTATAGAAAGAGACTGGAGGAACACAAGAGGAATAATCAGGTAAAAAAATAAGTCAGGGAATAGGATTAATGGGGTAATGTGAGCAGATGCTGGAGATAGGACTGTAAGGGATAGATTGTTTTTTTCTCTTCTCAGGTATATCTGCCAACCAAACAGCAGCTTTCTACTACTATGAGTTTACTCCTCTATGCTAAGCAGTAATGGATTATACTGAGTATCTAAATTTTCCTGGTTTGCTCTTGTGGAAAGATGAACAGTTCTTTTAGCTCTATGGCATATGACAATAAAATCAGTTTTACAGGAGGGATGAGTGTCTGCTACTGTTGACACTTAACATTGACACAGCAAAGCTCCAAAGCACATTTAAAGACAAGGTTGTTGCCTTATTAAACCAGGAATGAGGAGGCAACATGAATTCCAGGCTTTCATGAGTTTTAAATATTCGCTTTTGTAACCTTGACATACTTTTTAAAAATACATTAAATAATACATAAGGAAAAAAGCAATAGCAAAGAATTATTAAAATTATGCTTTCTCTGTGATGCAGCAACTATGTGCAAATATTTTTCCAGTGCCTGTTAGTTTGAGTTTTAAACATTGCAATATTTGCTGTATGCCAAGGTTACTGGCACCAGTAAACAATGATGAGTACACCATGATTGTGTGTAAATATCATGCAGTAATGAAGGTGAAATCTAAAAAATGGTTAAATGAAGTGAGAGCAGTAGCTACAAACAAAATAGATGTATTTATTAAAATAAATGGAAATGTAGGGCCTTTGTTTTGGGCTGGATCCTCTGTTAGCTCAGTTTCCTTAAATCTATCTATGCTAGCTATTATTTTTTTTTGTGTGTGTGTTTACCAGGGAGATGAAGGGGGTATTGCCCCCACCTAATCACTATCACAGTTTGCACAGCCTGTGCTGCATGCACTCTCTTATACTGGCGCCATTGCACAGCATCTCCTTGTAGAGCAGGTTTCTGCCTGCCCTCTTCTGAATGCTGCACACGGATTGTTTCAGGGTATGATTTGCAGACCTGTAGTCTTAAGTCATACCACTTACTGTAAAATATAATTTAAAATATAATAGCTTTGCAAGGTTTCCTCGATTTCTTTAAAAAGACATCACCTAGATTTTGCAGGGTACTCTGTGGAGTAGCACTTGAGAGACCTCAGGGGTACAGTTGTAAACTAATCGGTCCATCTGAAAAGAGAAAAGATTTAGCAGCTGAACAGAGTGAAGTCTTCCATATTCGAGGGTGATTTTTGAAAGAAATCCATGCTGCTTTGGGACAGGAGATTTTATATACAGAAAGAAGCCATATCCTTTATTAAGTCCTGACTCAGCAAAGCATTTAAGCATTTTCTTTTCTGTGCCTATTTGCTTTTGATTTTGCTGCTTCATAAGAGCTGTGCTAAGTCAAAAGCAGCAAGCCAAATGGAAAGGTAGAGATGAAGATTTCATGGATTTGCTCACATAAAGCCTATTTTGAGATCAAATTAAATGAGTACAAGTAAAATTTCTTGTTTCTAGCCAATTAGTGTCATGAGACTCCAACAGGGCTAAGAGAGCAGGACAGGTCATCTGTTTTCTCAGGTTTTGTTTTCAACTTTAATAGTTAGAAACTTTTAAAAGTATATTTTTTAAAAGCTGAAATTTTTTTCTGGAATGATGAGATCAAAGATTGCCACCAATCCTTATTTGATCTCTATCTGCAATTCCCCTTTTGAGCCACTATCGTGCCTCCAATGATTGCTCCAGTAGTCCCTGCTAGCCCTTTAAATCATTCACCTTCCATGCTACCCTTACTAGGTGGTGTCAGACTCCTTGAATTTAGGCATTGTATTGTCCTGTTTGTGTAGCTCCTACTGCTAGCAACACCCAAGAGGAAATGCTTGAATTGTGGATGTTTATTTAATGAACTTTTCTGGGCAATTATTTTGTGTATTATTTGAACAGATGGTCCTTTTCAGCTATTTGAATGTTTGGAACTATTTGACCTGCCCAGAAGCAGAAAGATAAAAGCAGTGACAAGTAAAGTTAGGATTGAACTGGTGCAGTTAAATTTAGGGGGATGGGATTGCAGAGTTTGTTGATACCGGTCCGTTTCTTCATCATTTTACTATCAATGAACTAAATAATTTTTTCCTCATCCACTCTCCTCGTATTATTCTGTGTTGGATTTTTTTTCCGTCTGGAGAAAAATGAACATCATAAATAAATAGGTGAGACAGGAGGTGAATTGAAAAAATGGAGCATTTCTGAACAATTTTGTAGTCATGTCCTTGGTTCCAAGTGGAAGAGCATTCACATCTGGTATTTGGTTTGAGTGAGAGCTACAATTTCTCCACCGGCAGTGCTGCCAGCAGTGTAGCAGTAGTCCATGGTTCAAGCACCTTCCACCATATTTTATTGTTAAAATGAATGCAATCATCAGTAATTTATTATTCTTGTCAGATGCTATAAGTTAAGCAAAGTGTTCTCTTTTAAATGTGACAGAAGGCCCTGTTTCAGGCTATTGAGAGCATCTGTTATGTTTTTAATTTTTATTCCACATCTTTTCCCCATTTTTAGGGAAGCAACGTGATGGAGGACCAGGATCTCTTGGAAATAGGAATCCTTAACTCTGGGCACAGACAGAGAATACTCCAAGCAATCCAGCTTCTCCCAAAGGTACAGTTTCTGTTATTATACCAGTGAGGAAAGTAACCCCTGAAGTAATTGCATTATTTAGAACACTTTTTTGAATGGCAATAGATGTAACTCTACTGGTTGTGTAGACACATTTTTTTGCATATGCAAATATGGCATAAAATAATGTCAATGCATTGGACTCCCTTTGTATAGATGTAGTTTACAAAAGAAAGGAAAGTAAAATCTATAATTTGATGTGATGCCTGTTTAGAATGTATTGGAGTTACTTCTGGCCTTTCAGTCTATTTATAGACTGCCACTGCATATGTATAAATAAGGCTGTCCATGAATCCTAGAATGCTTGTCTTAACATAGGAGTTGCCCTGGAAATACTTTTCCTCTTATATGAATACACTTAAAAGCAGTAGAGGAAAGAATGTTTTCCTAATACCTGTCTTTTGTGTGAAGTACAGTGGCTTCCTGCTGGTTGCATATTTAATTTTCTGCTACGTATATGAATTTTGCTTCTCAGCTCCGGAGAGAAAAACTTGCAGCCATTTTCCCAATCATTTCTAGTGCTAACCAATTTAAACCCAAATTTTAAAATCAGTGATAGAATATTCTGCATATCAGAATGTATAACTGGAGGCTTCTACTGCCATTCCAAACAAGAGATAGTGGACCTAGCATGGAAAATTACTACTTTAAGTTGGAAAACTTTATAAGGAGAATAAATGATGAGTAGCAGATACCAGTAGGTCTCAGAAGGCTGTCACATGTAATGTTGATACTTCTTGCAAAATATTAAGGCAGGAATAAAATCAAGTCTAAAGTGCACTGAGTGTTCTGGTAGCAGCATGTGGGAAATAATTGAAATAGAGATTAGACCACTTGAAGTTTCATAATACTGGAGAATGACAGAAGTTATTAAATGATTTTTCAGGTTAGATCATGAAGTTAACATTGTTGGAAAAGGCTTTTTGATGCATCAAGGCTTCCTGGATGGATAACTTGTAAAAGAGCACAAGGGTTTCTTTTGTATGGGAAAATTAGAAGTTGTGAAGCAATTTCTGTATCTGGGGGTGTTAGTCAATCCATATATATTACAATGTGAGTCTGCACACAGAAACACCAAAGATAATTTTTAAAAAAATCATTTTTCACGTACCATATTAGACAAATGAGATAAATGGTACAAGAAGTAGGGTATTGAAACTAGCAGTTGATTAATTACAAAAGATACTAAAGGTTTATCTATGAATTTATTAGTTTTTCAGCAATACTATCATTCAAACAAAAATTTATGATCTTTAGCTGAACTTGTAGATGATGATGTATTTACTCTGTTTTTCATGCTTCTTAGAGAGATCAGCTTTCATATAGTCTTGTTTAGATTTGTCAAAATTAGTGAATCAATTCTTAAAATATCATCATATTAGTGCTATCTGCACTCAGTGGCTGGTGTTTAAGAAAACATTGCTGATATTTTCTGCTTTTGGAGAATTTACTAATGCTGAGAGCAGAATTCTGTTATAAACTACAATGACAGTCCTTTTGAAGTCTGCTTGATGTGAGAGAGAATCTAGATCTAGATGGGTACTCTGGAAACCAGTTGAGAACAGAATTGTGCAGTTACTCGGGAGAATTCTGAACCAAAGATAATTAAGTAACACGGGATGGCTTGAAGCATGTGCTGAATAAGGGTCAAATAGTTTTTAACTCCCTTCACTGTAGAGCTAAAAGAGTGGTCCCTAAGGACCACATTTTTAATATGTATTTAATGCAAAGATATTACACCAAAACAAAGACAATTGCAAGCTGACACTTCGCGTCATGTTTCTCCACATAAATGACTCAGCAATGTAAGAGAGCTTACATCATAAAAACACATAATCTCCTATATAAAAGGAGGTTTTTGAAAGCATGTTAAAGAGCCCAAAAATTAGGATCATGAGAAGTTTTATCTAATGTAAAGCACCCTTGTATTCACAGCAGCTTGCTAAATACAAAAAACACTTTCACACCCTGCAACAAACCATGAAACATTGCTGTACATCCATTTGTGTCTTGATAAGTTCAGCTCTGCATTCAAAATAGTGCATACCATCTAAATCTATTAAGACCTCAAACCATAATTGGAATCTCACTAATTTGAATCTCATTAGATAAAAATTCTGTTAGTTTGTTTGTTTTGAACATGTACCTCTTTTCTGTTCCTCATTTAATTTAAATCTCGATGACTCCATGTGTTTTTTACTTAATGACATTGCTGATTATGTTATTTTTAGTTTTACTAATAATGTTTCCTGTTTTGAAATACTTTTTAGCTCGTATTTTAAGGTGGAAGTTAAGTGCTTTAAAAAACACCTATCAAGCCACACTTCCTTAAAGCCCCAGGTAGCATTGAATAAGTTTAGAGGGCAAAAATGAAGCAAAAAATCTATCATCAAGGTTTTAAAATACCTTTTTAAAAAGCTCTTTTTGTTATTATGATACATGTTAGTCTCTGCCTGGAAATACAGCAGTATTTAGTAGCTGAATTTTTACTCCTAATTGCTGCCTTCCTAAAGCATGATGATTTTCTGTATGCCAAACACCATGATTAGGAACCATTCTCTAGAGGTTGATGTGATTTTAAGTAGGAAAAATACCCACATGTTGTCCAAATATAGATTAATTAAACATTGTAGTCTCTTATGCAGTTTTTAACTGCTATAAAAGGGTGTTTTTACCTGGGTTTCTCAATATGTTTTCCCATTATATTCTGTATTTGAGAAGAACATTTCATAAGAGGGAGAAATGGTATATTCACCTGTAGGTAGGTAGGCTTGAAACCTTTGAGATAGAATGCTTATTTTCAAAATACTCTTTATTTTTGTTGGGTTAGAACTCTTAGCCTGTACCAATGTAATTTAAGTTACTCAGGTTTCACCTTAATATTAACTAGAGCACTTTATTTTAATAATGTAAGGTTAAAACTGCCTGTTAGAAATACAATTTCCAAAATTAATTATTGAAATTGAAGTATTTTATACATGACATTAGTCTTAAAGCAAATTTCATAGCAGGGTTTAATATTGCATTTAAGATTTATGTATGAAAAAATGAAGTCAATAAATGTTTGGAGGAAAATTTTATGTGTTTTATTGAAAGGAAGTTCAGATATGCTGAGAACTGAAGAAAACATATGAAAAGGTATTGAAGCTGAAAATACCTTGAGAAAAAAAATTAATACTGAGAAAAGAATTGTGTGCAGTGTATGCTTAATTGATTAAGAAAGTAATAATAGTCATGGCATAAAATTTTAGTCACGCTTAAATTACACAGAAAACCTAAGGAGCATTGGCTATCTATTTCAGCATCCCAAACCTATGTGCAAGTGATTTCCCAGTGGGTTCCTTAAAAAGTGTGGGGTTTTTTGGGGGGTTTTTTGGGGTTTTTTTTTTTTTTTTTGGGTTTTTTTTTTTGTTTTTTTGTAAATGACAGTTATCCGAGCTCATCTCAGAATTTATAAGAAAAAGGATTGGTTTTGTGTGGGATGCTCAGTGTATGGCTCCTTCTTCCGACATGTAAAGGGAACACATGCTCCTATTTGACAGATGGAAGAAAGATGTTAGCTGAGAGCAGCTTTCTCCTGGCTTCAGAGCTATTCTTAAAGCAGCTTCCTGCGCAGAGAGGTCTCAGCACAAAGCAGGTTTGGGAATAGCAGTGGTGTACAGGCAGCCAGCCTTTTTTCTTGGGTGCTTTGCAGAACTAGACAAGAAGTAGGAATTGAGCAGGCTATGAGCACATTCTGTCTGCAAGGGGTGTTATAAGAGCGATAAAGCTCTGCTTCCAAAGAGTGCTGGAATTATTACTCATATGTAACACTCTTGTGCAAGCATGGTGAGTCTGGCATTTGGGAAAACAGAACGACTGTGCATGTGCTCATTAACTATGCTGTGTATCTAACAGAGAAAGATCACATCATGTGCTTGCTGTTGCTATGCTGCTATTGGCTTAGACACCCCAGAGCTCAGCAAGCTGATTTCAGTCCTGGTGTTTAATTACCTCCCATTTAGCATTTCCATTCCTAAGACAGATTCCAAACTAGGAGATGCTGCAAAATGTTGATGACCTTTTCTGGCTGTGACTCCTTGTTTTTGATCTGCTGGAAGTAAAGATGAAAACCAGGATTCAAAGGACATGCTTTCTACTCTGCTGTTTCCCCTGTTTCTTATGCCTCTGGAAATTACTTTCATGGTTTCAAGGGAGGCCACTCACATGCTCACTGCACTGCTTGCAAGAACTTTAGGCATAAGGACAGAAAAAAACATTAGAATCGAATACAACACTTAAATTTTTCTGAAATATGTCTGAAATACAGGCTTCTTTTTTTTTCTTCTTTTTTTTTCAGAAAAACTCTGAAATACAAATAGATAGTCTTTGTTATTTCAGTAATGCAGCCCAGTAGGAATGAATCCATAGAAGCAGTTAGATATGTGCAAGCTATAGTTCAGGGTGTTCGCTTCAGACCAACTTCAGACTGGTCCCACAGACCAAATGTCCTCTTCAGGCATGTACTTCAAAACTGCCTGATGAAAGCAGTATCACAAACATTTTCCTTCTTCTCTGAGCCTACCAGAGAGCCACTCTAGACATGGCATGCTGACATTTATCTGTATCATGTAGATAACAGTAGCATGCTGCTCGTCCTACCACCATTGCCATACAGGATGTCTTACTTACATTCCTGCTTCTTTTATACTTTCTGATTTGTGATTGGCTCCACAGTATCTACTGGCTACTCTGAGAATAGTCAGCAGGCAAGGAAATAAGCTACATGAAAGAAATTTCTATCCTCTTTTCTTGGTTACCAGACCAGGATGACAACCTGAAGGAGCTGATTTAAACTTTTTCCACAAGATCAAAAGTCATAGATTCCACTTAGTCCACAAATTTCAGATTTAGATCTTCTTAAAATAATATTTTATGCAATGAATGTGTCCAAACTGTTGCATACATTATCAGTGAAGGATAACTGTTATTCCCTTGTCCCACATATTGTATCTGATGAACTAGGAGGTTTTTTCATTCTTCTGGATGTGGAACTGTCTACATTTTTCCAGAAAGAAAGAAAGAAAGAAAAAAAACCAAACACAAACACAAAAGCTCCCATGTGTGCATATATTTTCCTTTAAATTTGTAAGACAGATTGCAATTGGAAAAATAAAAAAAAATAAAAAACCAAAAGAAAGAATGCCTACTGCAATTCCGACAATCTTAGGTAGGGAACACTGAAGTCAGTTAGGGGTATTCTGGACCTTCATTGAGTCAAGATCCTGAATCAGGCACTGCTGTGAAGTTAATATGCCTGTACTGTCTTTTTCTAGCAAGCTCTACATGAAGACAGAAGGCTTTTGATTAGTGTAAAGAAAAGTCAAACATTAATAGAACACAAGTTTGAATAGTTAACTTTTAAAATATGCGACAAGGTAGACAGAATAGAAACCCAAAAAGTTTATATACAGCTCTTCCTCACCCTCTGTGTCTCTGCAGGCGGACCCCATTTCACACAGTGCCTTTCTCATTCCCACCAGCAGCACATGCAAAGTCTTCTCAGGTCCTTCGTCATTTGTGCCTGTCCCCTGTGAAAGCTGTCTCTCTGTCCCTGCGTGCAGGCTCAATTTCTGCCCAGGCACTGCAGGCACCAGCTCCATGTGGTGCCCCTGTTCCAGCCAGGCTCTCTGGGCTTCAGAGGTGTCACTCTTCTCAGCCTTTTCTTTCAATGCTTCAGAGAAGGAATGACCTACTCTTCCAACAACATGACTCCAACTGACCACATTTGTAAATTACATAATATATAACAGACAACTGATAAAGACAGGAAACAAAAAAGGACTGATATATCCCCCCTTACAACCACCTAAAATTTCTTAGCTAGGTAGTTGATAATTCCATACAAGTTACCAAAAATGCTGCTTAAAGCTCCTGGTTGGGCCAGCAGTGTAAAAGAAAGTAATATATGCTTGCTAAAAAGATCTTTCTTCTAAATGAACACGAGCATAAATTCACAGTAATCATAGCCATCGTTTAAAAAGCTGCAAAAGTCAAGTAATCTCACCCTCCTTCTACAGCACATGAAAAGCTTGATTTTGATTCACACACTAACTTCCACTGGATAGTGACATTACCTTTGGAAAGCATAGTATTAATTCCCCATCTGTCTGTGAAGATCAGAGAAAACTGGTAACAGTCCATACTACTGAATTTACCTTGATGTTTGTGGTGCATATGTGATTATTTTGAAGCTCTATTTGTATTTATTTGGCCACCTTTCAGAGACAAAAAAACTCAAGTACCTTTTATCCTAATGTAAAATGCTCTGTCGACACAGTAGTGATATACTTTTTAAAAAGTCTGTTGTACAAGACAGTCTCTTGTGAAGGATTTCTCAACCCATTAGGATACTACTTGACATTGCTATTTTATTATGAGAAAGAGCTCTTTCTGGCTTCTGCTTTCTATTCATTTCAAAGGAAGTGATATGCATGACATAGCAATAGGACCTAGGAAAGAAATCCCATATGGTTTGTATCTTCTTCCATACTTGTTTTGAATCATATTTTCTTAAACATTTCTTTTTCTCTAAATCCTTTGGGCTTCAAATCCTAGCCTTTTCCACAGTCAGCACATGAAAAATCTTCAGCAGTGAAAAAGCTAACGTTGGTATTGCTCTCTAAACAACTGAATGAACTGGCAGTATCATCTGTGGAAGAACAATAGTGCCCCTATTTATGACTACTTAATATTTGAAACACTTTCATGACTTACAGCTCAGAGATTTTACAATGATCTGAGTCAAACAGTGTGCACCTTACTTGGATGTTTGACACCACTGGTGCCTGTGTTGTAGCTGGTGCAAAATGATTGAAATATGCATAGAAATACACTCAGTAGGTAGGAGGGAGTTTTTCTTTCAAGAAATATCAATCAACAAGGAAGCCTACGGGGTTTAAATGATCTGGGAGAGGAGTCCAAGATAATGTGCGGTATAGAAGAAAAGATACAGTCTAAGAGCCATGACCTGTTAATGAAGACTAGGATAAGATGCAACTAAACTGAATCTCTGACAAAGTAAAAGGGCAGCGCTTACAGACAGATATTTCAAAGTGTTTTTATTTAAAAATTCAATAACATTTTATATGAACATCAGGTCACATCTAGATAACCAATATGTCCGTCAGTAAGTATTTGAAAGGAAAACATTCAGGTAACTATGAATGACAGTTAATAAAGTTAGTATTATTAAAAGACAGAAAGAGACTTTCCATACAGAAGGATAGATACTGAAATTTTATTAATTTTAATTTTAGATGCATTTTAGAAAGCCTGTTTTACATAAGAGAGTGGTTCTCAGATCATGACAAAACAAAATGCGGCTTTTGTGCTGAAACAAATAGTAAATATTCTAGTTCTAAGATTAAATTTTTGTGATAGTAGGAACTGTCCTGCCAGGACAGGTGGGCTGGGACCTCAGGAGGACAAGGCGAGTAGGGCAGGGACAGTGGCAGTGACTGTGAGAAGCCACATCCCAGGGTAAATCCACAGGACATTCAGAGGGATGAGAACAGGACAAGGTCACCTTGCAGGGTCAGTCAGTGGTTGAGGATGAACAAGTGTGGGCTGGGCACAGACATACCTACAGCATGGCTCAGGCAAGTGTCAGGACATGGACCTGAGCTCACATGCAGCTCCTGCAGAAGGGGGTGGGTCTGGCTAAGGCCTTGGGCAGGCTTCTCACTGCTCTTCTTCACACAGATCTGACCCAAGGCTAAGCAGCTGCACTGCCTGCAGCATGGCCTTGAATACAAACAGGCAAAACTCTGGGGCAGGGAGAGGAAAAATGCTTGCAGAATCAGCTTCTGCCCTACAACAGACTAGTGTATTTTCATGTAGGCTATTGAGTGACCCAATAACAATTTTGTCTATTGGCACCAAATCCAAAGACTGAAATTGTCACATCCATACAGTTGTTCTTAGCCTCTTGTTTATTGCATTGTTCACCTGTGTTTACTTGCCTGCAGCCCTTTGCAACTCTGCTATAGTAGAGGAATATCAATTTTAACAATTCTTTTGATGAAGATCTTCAGTGGGAACTGAGAATTTAGAAACTTGCCATGTTGTGTTTACTTTTCACACAGGCTGATGACTTAGCAAAAGTACGGACCAGGCTGTGTGTGTTTTCTCAAATCAGGAGGTCAAAAAAAAATTAAAATCCAAATCTATTAAATGTAAAGATCAAATAATAATAAACTCAATAAATAATTTGCATAACATGCCCCATCTGGATACATTGAAAATTGTTTTCACAGTGCTTCAGTTTCCTTTGTTAGAGAAAGGAAACAAAAATACCTTTTATTTTCAAAAAATCCTGTGTTCTCTGTGGGCTTGTATGTCTTCTCTATACTAGATTTTTCTTCCTCCATTTATCAGGTTCTTGCTTTTCAAGTGTGTGCTATTTAAACATACCCTTTTTAGAATCTGATGCTGAAAGAAGTTTCCTCACAGCCATACCTCCCAGGATACTCCAATATTTTGCAGTCTGCTGGACAGACTACTGTCAATCTAATATTTAATGTAAGTCTGAGTGGCAATGAAAGAAGACATTGCCATGCTTTTGGCATAGAATGATTTCATCCTAAATTAGGATGAAATTCCAAAATGTCAAGCTCAATGACAAAACTGAGCTGTTTCTTTCCAGTATGATTCCTTTTTTACAGCAGTGACCTGAAAGGCTATGATTTCTACTGCCAATTATGTGATTTATTTTATGATTTAAGGTCATGATTTCATAATGTCATTTAAATATTGCAATTAATATTTTATACCAAACATCTGCAGCAGAAGACTATGAATAAACTCTCATATTCACGTTGCAGTGTGTCTGCATCACTCCTCTCTGGCACTGCAGGAAGCCCAGATCAAGACCCTGACATGCTGCTTTTCTGCATTTGAATGGACAGATTGATGAACACTGCTGCGGCTCTCAAATACAGACTTAATTTTTTTTTTCTCTGCTCTGGATTTAAATTGTATTTCAAATAAACTGTGAGAAATAAATTTTTTCAGGCAAGATATGAAGATCAGAATTATCTCCTTTTTAAATTACTTTGTCACTCGCTTCAAACTTAAGTTCAAAGCATTATGTTTGTCACACTTCCATTGTTTCTCATAAAGTAGGAATGTGTATTAGTAGGCAAAAATGGGAGACTGTCTTTTGCTATTTGCAGTCACCCCTGCAGAGTCAGGACAACCTATGAAAAACCCATGGTTTCTAACCCTCTAGAGCTTCTTAATAATTTAGCAGTTCAGTGTATTATCAAGTTAGCAATAGGTACATTTCCATAGAAAGACAATATATGCAGAATACTGTTGAAAATTGTGGTTATTTCATGATTTTTTCTCTACTTTGTTCTACTTCTATTTTTTTCACTATTGTAGATCACTTTAAAATTTATTAAATCAGTGTGGCATGACAAACTGCTCAGGTAGAGGCTTTATACTTTTTTATCTATAATGGCTTTAATGACTATCTAGAAAGTCTTCACTTGTGTCACTGAGAAGGAGTTGTGAAAGAGAAATTGCAGCTTTTACTTCCTGGCAGCTTAACAAAATTCAGAAAAATTATATGCCGGTGGAATTTCTTAGGTTTTTTTTATGAAAACAAGATTTATGACATTAGGTGGCTGTGTTTCTATATACATGCAAGTGGTGTGCTTCTGTGTACAGTATTCTGTCAATTCCATTCCGATCTTACCTGATTCGATATTGTCAAATATCAGGCAACTTAACAGACAGTGAGCAATCTCAAACATTTAAATTTCCAGGAGTGCCATGAAAAATGTGAGCAGGTATAGGAATGAGACTTTTTTTAAACCTTCCCCGGGGACGGAAAAATATAGTGCAGGTTCAGCTGTTATAAAATAACATATAGACTGGTAGAAAAGATAAATTAGAAATAATACAACCAAGATCATATATTTCATTTGCAGTATGATACCAAAAGAACCATTTCTTAGTCTAATTTATTTCCCTTCTATGAAATCTGAGGTAAAAATCTGACATTTTTGGGCAGTAAGGATATTAATGTCTCTTTTACCCTTTTGTCTTCCCCCACTTATGGATTCTCTGATGTCTAGAAAGAATTAAACTCCAGCTATAGTCTTGGTATACTCTGGTGTAAAAGGCAAGCATCCATAAGAAAAAGATGCATCGAAGACTAAGGGGCTTAAACACAAAATTGTTTCATGTTGTACTAACCATTAAAAGATTGTTGGTCAGAGAATAAGATAACTGACCCAAAGAAAATAATTCATGTAATTCCTGTTCTGAAAGGTGCTTAATGCATATCACCAGTAATTTTTGCTCATCCTTGTTTTTCAGATGAAGCAGATCGGTCACGATGGTTACAACCCCTCCTCTGTAGCTGAATGGCTGGATTCCATTGAACTGGGTGACTATACCAAATCCTTTCTAATTAATGGCTATACATCGATGGACCTTGTGAAAAAAATATGGGAGATTGAATTAATTAATGTAAGTTGATTAATTTATAGCAGTAGATCCTCCCAAATACATTATATAGTACTTGTCCTTGTACATCAAGGAGAACACAGAAAAGCAATTTGCACCACAAACTCAGTCATGAAGTGCTGTTAATGACTACACTTTTCATGCCTGTAGTTGGGTTGACTGTACCCTTTGCTTCCATTTACTTTGCCATTGTCTTTAGCATGGTATTCAATCAGCATGATTGTGTTTGCCTTCAGGAGGCTGAATGATATTTAAAAATATATTTTGGTTATTTATAGCTACAAAGCACAGATATTTGCTTTTAAAGTGCCTGGAAACAGTACTTCCTGTAGAGATACTCATAGTTTGCTTTTTCTACATGCTCCAGCTGAATTAGACATAAAATAAGGAAACCTTTTAGTTAGTAAGTTTTTCTAAAATAACACAATTTTTTATTTAATTATCACTTTTGTTTGAAACTTCATTTACATGACTTTGTTTAATTAGATGTCCACATACGTGCAACCATAAAGTTTAATGTGGACTGCACTGCAGGGAAATTTGGAATGAGAGGAAGTTTGTGCTGTTATAGTGAAATTTATAATGTTACAGTGAAGATATTGGCAGTACAGCTCTGCCAGTGGAATTTTCATGTGAGTTATGTGTCTGAAAGTGAGTTTTTTCTTATAAAAGGTTGATGATTGTAGCTTTGCTGTGACTTCTGAAATCAACTGTAATGTCAGTTCATATGAACTTTTAGGGCAACCTCCATATGGAGAAAATCCTGATATCATAAGTTATTGATTCTTCACACAGAAAAGGCTCTGCTCTTCCTTCAGGCAGAGGAGACACTACATCTCTACCTCCGATTAGTGCCTGTGTCCCGGAGCACTCCCAGGGCTACCAGTAACCTTAGTCAATCAAGCATAAGATAAAGCAGCTGGTGTAGTTGTATGCTAGGAAACAGTTCCCACTGTGTCCCAGGCTGGAGGAATAAAGAACATATATGCAAAAGATGCAAAAGATGCAAAGCCCTGTTGAAACACAGTAACTGCTGCCCAAGGCACAGGCAGGGGTAGCCTGAGACCAGCATCTTAGCAAAGGAAAGAAAAATAAAATAATAAATATATAATTATATATAATTATATCTTTGAGTATTATAAATAATAATAAAATAAAAACAGTTATTTCATATTAGTTGAAAGAGAAAGTTATTGGATGTTAGAATTTATTTTCTTGCTGTCACAGTTGATGTTAACTGCACAAAAATGTAGTGTAAGGGCCAAACTCTGCCTTGTGTGTTTTGTCTTATTTAATGTATCTTGTAGCTGCATAATTGAAGTCTGAATATGATTGCTGCATTATGGATGTCTGCTGCTAAGCTAGTTATAACTGGGTTGTTTTTTTTTTTCTCTAAATGGCTGGAATTTTAATAAGAACTGGGGACCCTTAGCCTCAGAAGCTAATATAGGTCATTAACCAGCACTGAGTTGAAAAAAGTAGAAGATTCTGCTCTTACTGTTTCCTGCAATTTTGCATCCCATTTTGCCACAATCAATTTGGAAACAAATTACCCTTTAGCTCCCCCAAGTGGATCATTAAAACGTCATTAAAGGTTTGTGGTTTGATTCCAAACTTGCTTAAACTGATGAAAAGGAGAGTACCTGCACTGAAGTTAATAGGAATACACTTCTGTAAAACTAGTATAAACTAAACCCCTATGTCCCTGTAATTTTAAAGCTTAACATTACGTTCCTTTTGAAGGTCTGTACTTCTTGGGAAAACACACCCTTTCCTTTTGCCATGAGTTGCAAGAAACAGCTGTTTAATAGTTCTCTAAGTACTTTTATACATATAGGAATCTATAGAGGTAAATATTTTTTCCATCGGATATGTTTGAATTATATTGCTCAAGAGCAGAGTTAATAAAACAGTTTTGCCTTATAAGAATTACTGCTTTAGTCCTGCCATATTTGATTCCCCCTCAATCAGTAGGAGCTCAGTGTAATGATATTATCTTCACTGAGAAAATCTGTAGCTTGGAAAGTTATTTACTATTACTATTTTCTTTCAATTGAAGGGAATCTTTCAGAAATGGACAAGAAATTGGTTTGAAGCATTGTGCAGTCTGTCAGAACAAGATACTTAGCTCAGACCAGCAGGCCTGCTGTCTGAAATTGATTTCAAAGGTCTCGCTTCTTCAGTTGATGGCAAAGAAAAGCTTATTGCAGAAAGTTTTTCATAAAAGAATATAGGTGTAAAGGTCAAAGACACTAACTCAGGAACAGGACTCTTCACTTGAGTGGGTCAAAATCCAAGCACTTGAAAAACAAGAGGAAAAAACAGAATCCTAAAAAGTATTCAGAGTACCCTTGGTTTGGTGGTGCTTAATGCTGAAGTTGAAGATGGAACAAGAAGTTTAAATTAAAGTTATGCCTAGTATGCAGTAAAAAATATATCAAGGGCTAAAGAAATTATAACTGCTTCATTTCAGCTTCTTTAACAGTTTCAGCCACTGAATTTGACATAGAAGCCATACCAGATTTGGTTCAAGGAATCCCTTTGTTTCTATTTGGTGCATCTTTCTATTTAGCTATTGGGAAATCAACCATGGGTCCTGGAGGGGTAGAAACAGCTTTGATTCTAGAGACAATGTCTTTTTGGATCCCTCACTACAACAAGGAGATTGAGGTGCTGGAGCTTATTCCAAAAGGGCAGCAAAGTTGGTGAAGGAGCTGGAGCACACGTCCTGTGAAGGGCAGCTGAGGGAGATGGGGTTATTCAGCTTGGAGAACAGGAAGCTCAGGGGAACCTTTTCACTCTACACCTACCTGAAAGGAGGCTGTAGCAAGATGGAGATAATTCTCTTCTGTAACAAGTAACAAATAATAGGACAAGAGTAAATGGCCTAAAGGCTCATATTGAATATTAGGAAAAAAAATATTCACTGAAAGAATTGCCAAGCATTGGAACAGGCTGCCCAGGGAAGTCACCAGGGTTGAGTCACCATCCTACAAAACCACCAATCTACAAAAAAAAATGGTGTAGCACTTAGAGTTGTGGTTTACTGGGACCTGACAATGTTATGTTTATGGTGAAACTCAATGAACTTAATGGTCTTTTCCAACTTAAATGATTCTATGAAGAAATAGAAAAGTTAAAGTTATCCTTTGTGATTTATGCTTTATTCCCATAGGACACTGGAATGAGCAGAAATGTGAATCTCCCTGTCTTCCTAAAAAGAACAATTCTTACTTTATTTCCAGAAATTTTATTATTCTTGTAAATTATCACCTAAGTAAACCACTGTGAGGAGAGCACCAAGCTTATGAGATAGGGAGAATGTCTGATGCACTGGTGGTAAAGAGCATCTTCCCTCAGCTTTTCTGGTCCCCCAGCCAGCTCTCTGGCATTAAGAAGCCAATTAATATTCAGATACCTGAAATATATTTCAAATTATTTCAGCAGGATAATGTCAATTCTGACTGATGTGCTAGTTTCTTTCAAACTTTCATGTGTATATAGAACATGTCTTCAAACAATCAAGCAGCAATTTCTAAAAGCATTTGAATCAGAAGAGTAATTTTAAAAGTTATTCATTTGTGTTTAATGTAAGCTTCCACCAGCATCCTCAGTCCTTCTTCAGGTCAGATTTTGAAATTTAGATTTTGTTTCACTAATTAAGTTCTAGAGAAAGATCATTTAATAAAGGTAATTTAGAATTTTTCCAGATCCATTTCATTCCATGATGTGCTTTCTAGGAAACATTTTCCGAATTTACTTATCCTGGGACTGTAAGTATTCAGAATGCCTTCTCCTAGATTGGGCTTTCTCAGCACTTCCCCTTTTGTCTCCCAGGTTTCTTGTCTCTGTAGAGAGATCATATTCTCTTTTCAGACTCAGATATAATTTATTCAATGCTGTAGCTATGAGGAACTTTTCTGCAATGCATATCATCTGCTGAAAAGAAGTCCAGTATGTTCCATAATCCCCTAACCCACCTGTGCACCTGTGCTTTAAAGTATAAATGCTTTCCTATATGACTAATCATATTATTCTTGTCTGTTATTCTGGATTACTTACGTAACCCTCCCCCTGTGGGACTCACTCTCCTAAGGGAACTTTTACCTTAGAGATTCTACAGGCGAGATATAAACACCTTAAAAGCACAAAGCAGATTATTTGTCGTGTAACATAGAATACATTGTAGGACTAATGAACTAGGCATTAAATCAACCCCCACCGAATGAGTCACTCAGGATAATGGGCAAGTAGTCATCACTCAGGTAAGGGGAGAGCTGGCCTCTGGGGCTCACTGGAACAGGCTGATCTGTGATAGTGCTGAGCTGCTATCTTCTGATTTCCCTTTCTTGTTTCTTGTTAGAATTTTATGCTTCTTCATATGAGTGTTGTTCCTTGAATCCTTGAGGTGCCAGTTTTCCCTGTCTCAACGATCTTATGTCTGCAACTTTACCTTTCTTATCTCAAATGCTTCCAGCCTGTGCACTCTCTCACAGCTCCCTCTCACGCCTTAGCAATTTTCTCAGAAGGAAACTGAGAACAGTTGCACAGCTGCGCTGTACTGAAAGTAGGTCTGGAATCACAGATAGCTGAACTCTTGGGAGGAGGGTTACATGGAAATGGCCTGGTTTACATTTCTTCTCAATTAGTTCATTTTGCACTCTGAGCTTCTTTTCCTCATACGTACTTCTTTCACATGGATGATTCAGTCTTTGTCTTCTATAAAGCTAATCTTTGTGATATGATTCAATTACTGTCCAGATTTTGAGCTTTTTGGGAAGTGTCCTTGAAAATCTTTTCCAAATTGCACTCCTAGTTTCTCTTAGGATATAATGATTGCTGTTCAGGATCAGAGCAATATACCAGAGTGAGAAATTCATTACCAATGGACTGCCTTCCATTAGATTTTAGCTAAATACTTTGGACCTTTCACAGGATCACTGACAAGTCTCACAATTTAATTGAATTATATACCATGTGGGAAAGTGACTCTTTAGTTTTATTTAAAGTGGGTACATGATTATTGAAGCCCATGATGTTTTTACTGTAGGAATGAAAGAGCCTAACAGCGGCCATAGTGAGGCAGATTGGTGGGTCTACCTAACCCACTGTGGTGTATGTAAAAATCACTATAAACAGAGGACCAGGGAAGGCAACATAGCAAGTATATTATGAACAAGCATATTGTGAATTATTTGCATAGCATTATTAAAATAATTTTGTGCTCTCAGTCTTCTGGGATTGGGCCAAACTGGTCCTGAACTTCTAAACTTTGAGTAAGTTCCTATCATCATCAAGTTTTCTGATCTTACTGCTAGTCTTCTTCCCTATAGAATGAATAAATATATTGAGCTGCCGAGGTACATTCACAGATCTCTTGAGGATTTCACAAGAAACCTTCTTCCACCTTGTAAACTGCAATTTCTCCTGCTGTTTCCTGGTTTAAACACCTATTTTTCCATGAAAGAACCTCCTCTTATACCTTAATATAATGACTGCTGTTTTGTGGTTTTGGGGGGTTTTTTTGGGTTGTTTTGTTTTGTTTTTGGGTTTTTTGGGGGTTTTTTGGGTTTATTTTTGTAAAAGCATTTTAAGAGTGTCCTCATCAAAAAGATGTTAGAAGTTCAAGCAAACAAACAGATCAAGGAAATCTTTAACCTTCTCCATGTGATTTTGACTGCTTTAAGGAACTCAAGTAAGTTCTTGAGATAATGAGGCATCCTTACATGTGGTGACTTTAACTCTTCTTGGTTGTCTTTATTCTTGTATGAACTACTAGTATGAATTTTTAAATTCCTACTATTTCATCTGGGACAAGGATAGGGGCCAGTATTCCACAAAACTATTCTCAAAAAAATGACAACAATTTTGTAACTTTCCAGTCCTCAGCTAGCCAGTTTTTAAGGGAAAAGTTATATAAGGTTGCTAGTAGCTCATCAAATTCATCCTTGAATTCCTTCCCTATTTATCTTTCCTGTGCTGTGGTTCATTTTACACACTTCTCTTTTCTCCTTGCAATGGTCTCATTTGCAAACCAAAGAGTTTTGCTCATTTAATAATTTCAGACATTCAGAAATCCTTGTTCTGTATCTTTCTGGTTCTTCTCTTTACAACTCCAATACAGTCACAGTGTGGCAGTGATACATATCTAATTTCAAAGTCAGAAATTTTTTATATGTATTTAGCTTGAGCCTATAGGTCTTAGTTATGGAGGCCACAGTGATGAACTTAGTGCTCAGAGCTCTCATGAGACCTTAGCTGACTTAAACACCTACAATATCTATGCCACATATAGTCTGTGCTTAAAGAACTTAAATGTACTGCACATTCTGCATTCAGATACCTTGACTGGGTTATTGGCTCAGCAGCCTCTTCATCTACTCTAGCAAAGTAGATAGTAATG
>VWZN01007530.1:0-15481 GCA_013396955.1 Regulus satrapa
ACTTTCTTTGGGATAACTGCTAATTTTCCTGTGTAGTAATTCAACCAATTCCGTTAAAGAGTGAGGTATCTCTGCCTCCTGATAGGTGTATTCTTTCTTTAACAGTGGGCAGGGTTTGGGATTAGAAGGAGGGAAGAGGATTGCCTTTCCTGAGCCAAGCTTCTCCTCCAGGGAGTGGAGGGAGATGACATCTCCGGGACATCCCAGCTCCGTATTTTTTAGGGACCGGTGGAGATTAGGGTGAGGGGAATGGNACCGGTGGAGTTTAGGGTGAGGGGAATGGTTTCACTTTGGCGCATTAAACCCCTCCCAAGGGCTTGTGGGGCTGACCTTCAGTCGGGGAGGCCCGCCTCTTCCTCGGATCTGGAAAACACTGGTTCCAGGCCCTCCCTAGCAGTGTTAAATTGCAACTCTACAGCTCTTCGGCTTTGGACAAATGTGTTTAACTGGATTCTCAGGTTTTGGGGGCTAACTTCCTCCCAGCATTCAGTTCTTGCTCCAGCCTGAGGGCGACTGTTGTTTCAGCCTCTGAGGCAATTTGCAACTGATTCAGCTCATTCTCTAGCTGCACAGTAACATTTATCTCTCTGAGTCAAATCTCCACACATATAGATACCAGGCCTTGTCCTTTATCAGGGTTTTAATTTTCTTTTACCAAAGTTAATGTTTTTTCCACAAGTAACTGCAGATTGCTTTAGTTTTTCTCAGTCCCCATCTCTCTTTAGGGCTGGACAAGCTTTATATATAAGCTTTTTGTAAGTCTGTCAGTGAAGACAGCTCAGATAGTTTCTGTGTGGGATTTTATTACTTTTCTACTTGGAAATAGCAGCTTTGACTGAAAATTTGTTTCTCCTTTATTATGTGACAAGCACTTTTTAAAATACCCATGTGACCCCAAGTGTACCCTGCTTGCTGCACCAATTAAAATGTAATCCCCAAAAACATCTCAATGAGACACTTTAAAAGGACTTAAGCTTGTTCACACACTGAGTTAGACATGTGGGAGAAATGCTGATGAGATAGTCTCAAGAGGTCAAAACAGCAAAAAAACCTTCACTGGCAACTTTTGAAAATCAGAGAACGTTGGCAAAAAATTTAGAGCAGCATTCAATCAACATAAAATATTCAATAAAGCATTAACATAGTCCATGCAGCTTAACAAACTCTGAGCTGGTTCAATTTGATGTTACTAAAAAAATCTGAGAGGAAGGAATTAGAAGAATGAAGAGAAAGGGAGAATGACAGAAAATATATAGAAAATAACCAACATAGTTACCACTCCCTGGTCTCAGTGGTGTTCTGCTGATAGAAATTCTAAGAGGAGGTAGGGTCAAGGCATATGGTTGCCACATATCCTGAGTTAAATACCCTTTGGCTTTCTTGGGGCCTTCCCCTACCTGGGGCTCCCACTCACCTGGCCATTTAGGAGCTGGATTAGGGGCTCCAGACACAGGTGTGGAGCATTGTCTCTGGTGTGCCAGGAATCAGTGGCCACTGCTGGGCTGGGATGCAGGGGGTGTGGGGTGTGCAGAGCAGGGCATTGCCTCACCGGAGCAAGGCTTTATCTGCCCCTTCCCTCACATACAAACACCTGACATTTTTTAAGTCAGCAATCTCCTCTAGTCTCCCTGGAAGGGAGGTTAACAAGGTTTCCAGGTTCTTGTGCTTCTTGGTTGTCAAGATTCCAAAGATTTGTGGCTGAATATCGAGAAACTTGCAATTTTATTCATTCCAAAAGAGGCAGAATGAAGATTGGTTTTTTTCTTTTTAAGGCCCTCCCTCCTTTATATGTCCTCATCTTGAGATAGTCCCTGTAAAGCCTCTCCCTTCTCCCCCTCCCCACAACAGTGGAGGGGGCAACAGAAAAAAAAACAATCTATGAGGGGCTAAAAATGTTAAAGTTACAATGTAGTAAAAACAAACAAAAAAACTCAATACACAACAATAAAAAGCAAATTGCACAAAAGAGGTAATGGCTTCACCAACAAAGGTGAAGTATCACATGGGGCCTCTTGAACAAAGACAAGATGGCGAGGGCTTACAGAGTTGTTTTGATGGTAGATGAGGGCTGCTGGTGCTTCCTGGAGCAGCTCTGGACCTGCAGTGGCAATTTCCTGCTCTCTGTCTGCGGCAGTGATGGTGGCAGTGGTGATGGTGATGTGTGTCTCTCTCCCTACAGAGCTCCCTTTGGCGCTGCCACTACCTTCAGTTCTCCACACTGGGCGTGCGTGTGGGGATTGGTTCCGCCGCTTCACTGCTTCTTCCTACCACTCTGCAGGGCTCCTTTTGGCTTGGCTGGACTCTGTATCAATGTCACCACTCTGGGCTGCCTTGTTCTGCTAGAGCGGACAAACAGTCCTACATGCCACCCTGGTCCTGATGGTTTCAGTTGTGTGTCAGAGCTGTCAGTTCCATACAAACCATCTCAGCCCCATGTCCTAAAAAATACCATGGAATGAAAAAAATGGGGGAAAAAATGGTGGCAGTCCAGGGGTCCCAAGGCCTCTCTGCTAGAGTGAGCCAGACAGAATGATGCCACTTGTATTTGTGGTCATGGTGTTTCCCTGCTAAAATTGCACACATGGCAACATATAAAATGTTTTGAGTACATAGTGCTTAAAGATTCATGACCTTGTGCACAGAGGAGACCTCTAAATATAACTAAAGTAGTGCTTCTCCATTATTGCTGTTTTCTAGAGCTAAGAAAGGTCCAGATGGTACAAGCATTCTGTTTTTTGCTCAGAAGCATTAGTGGCCAAAGATCACTAACATGGTTCCTTGCATCCTAATTCCTTCTCTGTGTTCAGCTTCTCCATATGTGCTGTAGGGGCTTGGTGTGTTTTTGGAGTTAACTCTGAGATGCCTTCAGCAGTAGGTTATGGACTAGGAGTCTAGTTTTTGTGTTGCTTTGCAGCTGAAGGGATCTTTGCAGGCATTTTTTAGCATTAGCTGTCGAGCAGATCTGGCTCTATGCATGAATTTCCAAAGCAGCCTAGGATGGCTGCTACTGTGATGTCAGTGGCCTCATCCCAGTGCTGTCAGATCAAAATTGCTGTGCCGAGGCATAAGCCTCAATGTGCAGAGCAGATCTTTGGCATGCCCACTGCAGGCGGAACCTGCACGACAAGATCACTGCCAGCGGGCTACACTGACAGCACTCTGAGTATTTTTGTTTGTCACCACAAGTGTTGTCTGGTACAGACTTGAGCAGTGCTGCTAGAGCCATGGAGAGAGTGTGTGCTGCAGTTTGCATGGCTTTTTCCATGGCTTATTCTGGGTACTTTTTCACCCACCTGGCACGTAAGTAGATGTTTTAGTTTGGTGTAGCATGTGGAAACCAAAATGCCATGAAGAGGCCTTTAGTTGGGTAAAGCTGCTGTCAACAGCTCCAGCTAAAAAGGGGGTGTCTCTAGCTAGTGGGGTGTGGGCAGTATTTGTAATGGATCCCGCAGGGCTTCCACTCCCACCAGAGCATGGCCTGAAGCAGTGGAGCCTGGAATATTCTCTGTTTCCTGGCTCAAGCATGACAACTTCCAAGATGGGGAGATGGGAAAGCTTTTCAGGAGTCCTTGTAAAACCAGTACACTGCTCTCCAGGACTGAGGGGAAGCACATTCTTGTCATTCATTCCCTAATCCCAGGATGTGTCTGTGAAACTTGGCCCTTCCTGTGTGCGAAAAGGGCCATTCCCTTTGTGATGAAATCACAGAATCAGCTTGGAAAAGGCCTCTGAAATAGACATTTCAGAAGAGTTCTTTTATGCTCCCCAACCCAGAAGCTGTTCCTGTGCTGTGTCACAACAGAACTCCCACCATACCTAAGGGGGACATAGGTGAAGCTTTTCTGGAGAAACGTTTTCAGCAAGCTGATGGCAATGGGTGTGTGTAATCTCTTCAGAAAAATGAAGTACGGGAAAGAGAGGTGCTGTAGCTGGTGCTGGGTGGGTGGGGCAGAAGAAATGACTGTTACAGAACTGCCTGGACTTTCTGGGTCTCAAGTTTCTATAGGTTGAGTGGCCAAAGGGGACAACAGGTACAAGGAAGTATTTTGTGCTGCTGTCTTGCTTGCTGTGTGATACAAGGGTTGCTGCTGGAGGGATGGAGTGAAAGCAGAATGCTCTGTCTTTGGGTTGACTTTATGGTGGGCTTGTGCAGCATGGGCAGTTTTCTTACAGCCTCCAGTTCTTTATCCCTTGTGCGTTGCACATCATGTTGCCCATGCCTGGGAAGAATCTGGTCCTTGGGTGAGTGTAAAAGGAGCCTTTGGTGTTGGTAGTCTTTGACAATTGTGGAGCAAGCTGTGGGCTGGGCTTGTTGCAGTCCAGTGCCTGACTGGATGAATGGAAGTACAGTCCAGGCTCTTTGCAGCAGCAGCAGCCAGAAGACGAGGAGCCCTGGCTGTTTTCTGCAGCTCCATTTGAGAGGTTTTAATCCAATGAAAGTGGGGCTGTTTGATGCTTTAAACCATGATGGAATTTTTCCCAGACAAGAGAGTGCAGTCCTATCTAATGGGCCTATTTAACTGGAGTTTGAACAAAGAATCCTGTTTCTCTCCGGATGATTTCTCCTTAGTGCGTCTGGGTCTAGAGCTGAATATAAAGAAGGTTGCCTGTCCCTCATGCTGCTGTCTGTCCACAGAACCCAAAACAACCTTGCAGCCTCCTCTTGCTGCATGTCTTCCTGAAGAAGAGGCCAAAGTGGAAGAAGATGCCTACCAAACTGCACCTGCCTGCCACTGCAGAGCTAACGATAGGTAAGGCTCTGAATGACAGGTTCTTTCCTGTCCCTCATACTGCTCTCTGTCCAAAGAGCAGACAGGCAGAATCATCACCTGCTCTGGCTGCTGCTCTACCTGAGGAAGAGGCTGAAGAGAAGGAATGTTCTAATGAACTTGCCGCTGCTCTCAGCCATGGCCTGAGCAGCCAACATCAGTAAGTGCCTGCTTTGGTGAGCAGTGTCTTAGGTGTAATTTTGTCCATCATGCAAAAGCAGCCTTTGGATTTTACTCCTTGAGTTGGAGAAATGAGCAGCAAGGCTGTGAGGTGAAGAGCCCTGGATGTGGCTGGCAGTATCTTCTTAGGGGCTTGCATTTGAAATGGGATCAGAGGGGTGGCTCTGCCTGGCATATTTCTGACCCAAATTAATTTCTTGTTCCAGAGCTCCTCCTCTGTCCTGGCACCTGTGTGAGCTGCAGCTGCAAGCTCTGAAGAAGCCTCCAGTCCCCAAGGTGGAAAATCAAGTACGAACAGCCTGTGCACCTGGAGCATGAGTAGTTGCTCTGGCAGCACAGAGCAGCTGCGAGAAAGAGGACGAGTGCCTGGCCATGCTGAGAATGGGCTTTGTGATCCTTGTCTGCTGGAGCAGTGTCTTGTGTGTGCATGTATCAGCATGAGCTGCCCCACCTTCTGCTCCTGCTCAGCTGAGTGTCAGCTCCTGAGGCCTCCCCACAGGACCTGCTGTTGTGCTTTGAGGTGGTGAGGGAACATGGGGTTTTGCTCCTGCCTCTGAGGGCAGCTTGGCCTGGTTTGGCTTTGCCTGAGCTTCCCTGGAGGCAAAAGGCAAAACAGAGATTGTTTCTGGCTGAGCAGGAGGCTGTGACCTAGCGAATGAGTAGGCCTCAAGGAGCTCCTGTGTGGCACAGCCAAGGTTGTCTTGAGAACTCAGCCTGTCCTAAAGACTGAGGACCCTCATGTTTAAGGCCCATCCCAGTAGGTTATAACATGAGCTGCCGCTCTTGAAAGGCAGAAAGGCATTGTTTAGGCAAAGTCCTGCTTAAAGGTAGAGATTGGACCTTTGCTGGAAGCACTTTGCAGTATTTTTCCTGTTATGGAAAGGGCAGCTGTTGATAAAAATTGATTCCAGAACCCAAGATGCCTTTGATGTCTGCAAGATTAAAGCTTTTCTTGAACGTCACAGAGTGTTTTTTCCCAACAACAGAAAGGTTCTGGTTTTCCTGCTGCCCTTAATGTTTACAGACAACAATCACTTATCTTGGTTATGATATTCTGATCCCTGTCTCCTCTGACTGTTTCTCCATGTGCTTAGATTTTAGTTTAAACTTTTAGTTTTGTGCAGGCCATCCGTGCTGCAGAGCTGCTTGTCCTGCTGCTGTTGTTTTGGTGGTGATGCAGTGGTGTTGTTGTTCCCCAACTGAACGAGTTGAAAGGGCCCAGAGAGTGGGGCTGCCTTTCTGATCTGCTGCAGGGTGGGATCTCTGTGATCATATTTCCCTTTGGATTTTTTACAGGGATGCTGGTTAGCGAGGGAGATCCCAAGGCTAAATACACAGAACTGGAAATTTTTGGCAAAGGGTGCGTGCAGCCACAGTTTCTTCTTCAAAGGGAGGGGCTGTGTATTTTGCTGGTGTCAAATCTCCCCAGGGTGATGTCAGGCAAGCTCCAAAGTTGTTCAGACACTGCACTGAGACACTGCCATCTCTCAGTACTGGTCAGCATTCATAGCTGTGGCCCGAACACATGGCAAAGACACCCGCATGCTGGCAATGTCTTTTCTGCTACAACGAGCAGCACCTGTCAGATCTCCCATCCCTCAAGCATGTTGCACCTGTTTGCCGCTCAAAAGAATGCAGAATATGCTGGAATGAAGGGAGGAAAAACTTCATTGCCTCAAAGGTCAAGATAGCTGCCAGTAGCTGTCAGGAAAGAGCTCTCAGTAACATTTCTTTCCAGTATTTTTCAGAAAACAAGATTCAGTGGTCAGGAGGACCACCATATAGTCTAGAAGCCAAAAGCAGAGAAGAAAGAAGCAGCCCTCTTTTGTAACTGAGGTGGCGAAAGCCAAGAAGCTTCAGGGGAATGCCCAGTGCCAGTGGACTCTAGAGGAAGAGGCATCATCTGCCTCATGGCAGACCCCCTGTGGATTGTGTGGGGTTTAGGCCTTTCCTGCAAAGAATCTGCCAAGCTGTTCCCCTTTGAAAGCCACCTCTGCTGACTGTAAATGGGATTGATTTGCAATATTTTCTCTGGGAAGAGCCAAATGTGCAAGAAGTCACCTGAAACGTAGGTGCTTTCCTGTGTCCGGTGCAGCTGGCAATGGCTCTGGACCCAGAACACAACTGTGCAAGGATCCTTTGTTTTGAGTTCTTCTCCATGTATGTGCACAGCAATGGAAACCTTTGCCTGCTTTGACTGTGGCTGCAGCTGTGGCTGGAGACAACTTTCCTTGCCAGCTGGAGAAAGGATCTGGCTTTCCTCTGATGGTATTATATGGCTTCAGGCTTTTCAGAAGGCCTGTATGGTGTTACCTGGGTTTAGCAGATAGACTCCAAGGAGAGTTGTGAGTGGAACCCAACAGGCATGTGTGAGCCTGAAAAAAATCCCACAGATACACAGATACTGAAAGAGAAAAAGGGGAAAAAGACCCAGAGCAGAATCTGTCATGTTCCATTTGTTGTTTGCCCCAGGACTCTTTTATTGCCCTTGGACCATTGTGTCTTGCACTTGCAGGGACTAAAGGACTTGTCCTTTCTCCGCTGCTGTTTTGTTTCAAGGGGTTTTGGCACTGTGTGCATGGCAGTGGAGAGTGCCACAGGAGAAGAGGTAAGCGTCAAGCATTGCCACAGCTTCTGCAGCTCTCGAGTGCTCTCCCCTCTGCCAGGGGCTGTGGCTGAGCTTTGGGTGGCCAGTAGAGCTTTGCTGCAAAGGCAACAGAAGTGCAGAGCAGTGTCTGCCTGCCAAATACAGTGGGGACAGATGCTGTCCTTCTCAGCGGCCACAACGAACACAAGAAGGCCAAGCGGTATCTTTCTGAGAAGGACTTGCTGGCTGGGTCTTAGTGCCAAGGTAGTGTCTTAGAGCATGGCACTGCTCTTTGGGGCTGCAGCTCAGGGTTCCCAAATTCTCATTTTTGGCTGCTAACAAATACATGGGAATCATGCTGGTACTTACTTAGCCATCTGCACTGCTGCCCTTGGGAACTGTGCTTAGAGAGGGAGGTCTGCAAGGAGTCTCTCAAGGGTCTAAACCCTGCTCCGAGCCTGGCGTGTATCCCTAGAGGATCAAGACATGGGTTATTTCTTTTTACAGTCAGGCAGCAATTGCAAATGTCAATGGTGAGAAAGGAAAGTGTTTTAGTGGAACAAAATGAAAATTCCTGAAGTGAGGAAGTTCTGGGATTGTCTTTTTTGGAGGTGTCCTTAATGATGTTTTCATCATCATGGCAATTTTCCTGTAAAGTATGTAGGGTTGTATTTGTTACAGGGGATAACCCTCAGAATGTTTTATGTATCGGCAGTTTTATGTATCAAGTCTGTAGTTTTCTTTTTTGTTGTGCCATGGAGAATGCCTGTGGTTGCTGGTTTGATGATCAAGACCAGAGGTTTCCCAGCGGTTTTGTTCAATTTTCACTGGCACAAAATGGTTCCCTGCTTGCGAGAGGTGTGTGAATGCAAATAAGGATGATGAAGTAAGGCCCTGGGAGAAGACTATGGGCACAACAAATGTTGTTGGAGCTTTGAAGTGGAGAGTTTAGACCGTGTTTCTCTCGAGTTTACAAGGTAAAGTGTCTCTGGCTCTTTGTCCTGCCCAAGCGAGTGGTGTAAGGGCTCTTGCAGTCTCAGCTCCAAGTTCCTCTGATGTCCAGTCGCAAGGCAGTTTGGCCCAGCCCAGCTTTATCATCCCCAAAATCATTGTCTCCATGTTCCCCTAGTGGTGCTGTGCCACAGTGCTTTTAGGTTCATGGTTTTCCATGTTGTTTTAGGTGGCCATACAGAAAACTAGTCTCCTGCAAGAAAACAGTAACAAACTGTGCATGAATGAAATCCAGGTCATGTGCAACAAAAAGAACATCCACCATGTGTAAACACATGAGTGGTTCTGTTGTTCTGTTGTGAAGAGTCATTCACATCCTGCAAACCAGAGATTTAACCAGTCCTTTGGTTGCTGGCAGAGGATGGAGCTGTTGATTCCTGTTTCTGGTCTGATCTATAACCTCTTCAGAGGAGACTGCATTGGGGCTGCATTAATCTTTCCTGGCATACAGAGTTTGAAATGCGCTTTCAGAGACCTGATTAGGTCCTATCTTACTGAGCCAACAGTCTCCGAATTCCTGTCCTCCCTCCGTGTTTCTTACTGGATTTAGAGTTTAATTTTTCCCCATGGGTCTTAAGTGCTGACAATGCACTGTAGCATGCATTTCCTTTGGCCTGTTGCCAGTGTTTTGCATTGGTGTGGATACCAAGAAGCATTTTAGACTGCCCAGAGCTCAAGCTTAGTAGAACTTAGAGAGTAACTGTTCACTTCCTCCCTCAGGTCATGCAAACACTCATCTCCAGGCTGTTGTTTTCTCCTTTCAGCTACCTGGTGGATGAGGAACTCTGGCTTGTGATGAGGTACATGGATGGAGGTTCTTTAAGTGATGTCATTTGGGAGATTCGTATCGCAGAAGGAGAGATAGCAGCTGTCTCTTGGGAGGTAAAGGATGGCGCTTGTGCTTCCCACAGCTTGGGCAGCATGGTCCTTCCAAATGGGTGGTAAGGAGTGATTTCATCCTCTTGAGCTTATTTTCTGTCTTTCTCTTACGACTGGCAGTAGCAAGAGCATTTGAAGTGCCTGCCCGTGTACCTGCCTTTCTTCCAGTGTGTTTGTTTGTTTGCCTCCCTAAGCACTTGCCTGGAGCCTGTATATACTGCATTGCTTCCCATAAGAACAAACGTGGTGGTGGTGCAATGTCAAACAAGTGGCAAAGACAAAGAGATGGTCACAGGACTCTCACAGAGCTCAGCCTCAAAGGAGAGCCTTGCACCCAAAGTGGTGTTTTCAAAAGCATCCACTGTCATCTAGCTGGAGAGAGCACAGCCACTGCAGCTGTGCTCCTTCAGTCTGTATTTGTGGGGCACTGGCCAGAGGAACAATTGCCCTTTCTCTTTCAAAAGCTAATACACCCTCACTTAGAAAGGCAGTGCTGTCCTTGGGTTGGAGCAGCAAGTTCTTGTCCTTGCCAGCAGCCTGTCCTGCCATAGCTCACCATCCCCAAGCCGGGTTGTCTTGCAGATGTGCCACGTGCCTGCGTGTGGGATGAAATCAGCGGATGAATTCAGGCTCTTGTTTCTTTTTTCTCTCTCAGTGCCTGCAAGGACTGGATTTCCTTCACTCCAAGCAAGTGATCCCACCAAGACATCAAAAGCCCCAGCATCCCCCTGGGCTTGGACAAATCTGTCAAGTTGGGTGGGTGTTGTTGGCCAGGCTCAGCCGTGGCGGGCTGCAGTGTGGCACTGCCTTTGGGTGACTGCCAGTTCCCCACAGGTGGTGCCTGTGACAGTGCAGGCTGCCCTGCTGTAAGTGCACAGCCCAGCCACAGGGTGCAGGGAGCTGTAACTGGGAAGAGGGTGTCAGGAGTGGCTTTGTGTTGTGTGTGTCCCTTGCCAAGCAAGGCACTTACAGTCTAAAGCTTCAGGGGACTAAAAGCTGAAAAGTGTCTGAAAGTGGGGGCTTTTTCTAAGTGGCCAGTTCCATATTTCCTCAGCTGCATGCCTAAGGAATGCCAGCATGGCTCCTTTTGTAGCTGGATTCCACCAGGCTTTCTTGGACATTGGTACAGTGGGGAATTCTTTTATTTGCTTTCCTAATTCACGCTGGCTTGATCAGAGTGTTTTTTCTCCTCAGCTGATTTTGGCCTCGCAGCTCAGCTCACTGCTGAGCAGAGCAAATGCAAATCAGCTGTTGGCACTACTGGATTGGCACCAGAGATTTTCACCAGGAAGCCCTATGGCCCCAAAGTGGACATCTGGTCCCTTGGCATCGTGGGGATCGAGATGGTGGAAGTACCACATCCTTACCTGTCAAAAATCTCCCACACAGTATGTAAACTCTCATATAGTTCTATCGCTCTAACAAAATCTGCTCTCATTCTTCTGCCAGGGAAGCTTGCTAACACAGGTGATAGGTTCCTGGCTGCATAGTCTCTTGTGCTTCTTGTGCAGATTATCCCCTTGCCATTGAATTATGAACAGCACAAAAAATTGTGATGCCTTTTGCTTGAAGGAAGCTTTGCCTAAGGGAGCAGTGCTGGGCTGCATTTTAAGGAATAATCCTTGGGAATAGTAGAGTTAGATCAAAGTCCATCTTCCAAATTGTCTGTAGAGCTGGTGTCAGTCTCCTGAGAAGCAAAGTGTGCTTTTGCTGATGGAGTTGCTCCTAATTCCATCAGCCAATGGAATCAGGGGTGAAGGCAAGAACCTTTGCCTTTTGGAGTGGCTGTGGCTGCCTCTGGCTTTGGATTCTGTCTGTTGGACTAGGAAAGGCATCTGCCACCCTCTGGCAGGGAGGAAAGTGCCACTGGAGAGTGGAGCTCGTCCGGTGGGGTCTGCGTGAGCAGTATGGAGTCTGGAGGGGACAGGAGGAGTGTGGCGCTGCCTTCTTCTCTAGGTTCAACAGCTGATAAGCACCAGGGGCACCCCAAAGCTGCAGAAGCCCAGGCAACAGTCTGCTTGGTTGCAAGACTTTTTGCACTGCTGCCTGGAGACAGATGAGGACAGGCATTGGTCTGCCCAGGAACTTCTGCAGGTAAAAGGCAAAGTGGCTGCAGGGTGTGCCAGCTGCCTGCTGCCAGGGGCTCCTCATCTGCTCAAATCCAAGGTGTCAGATGGTGCCTGCTTCTAAGAATCTCCATTCTGGGGACTTTTCAAAGGTAAAACAAGGAGAATCCTGGCCTGGGATAGGTTGGAAGGAGTGACCTTTCAGTGTCACCTAGACCAAATCTCTTTAAGCTGAAGACATCTGGATGAATGGATCTGTGGGATTGTGAGCCACGTTTGCCTCATGTAGCAAGGTCTTGGATGTGGAGACAGAGGTGCCCAGAGTGCCCTCCTTTCTGTATCTTTCTGATAGCCAGAGAAAGCCTGTTTCAGCCTGTGAGGAAAGTAGAAGTTAATTTCTCCTTTTTCTCTTTGGGCAGCATCCATTTGTCACCTCAGCCAAGCCAACCTCCAGTCTGACACCTCTGATTGTGGCAGCACAGCAGTTTACAGCTGACAGGAGGTACTAACTCTGGAAGAAGCCATTGTTGCTTTTTGTAGGTTGTAGTTTCTAGTTTATAGCTCACAGTTTGTAGTTTGTTTAGACTGATAGTCATAATAAATACTATAGAACTTTCATTGTGTTGGAAGCTTCTCTTTGTTCTCACCCTCTGAATAAGGTCTGAATTTGCTTCTGCATGGTCAGGTGTTTCTTGAACATGGGATGACCCACAAATGGGTTTGTGGCCTGGTTTGGAAGTGGGCAAAGGTCTTCTTCCCTCACTGCCTCCAGGTCACAATTTCTTGTGGAGATACAGGCTTGCAGCTGTGAATAGAGGAGCAAAGCAGTGGTGTCACTGCTGGGAATGCAGCTGTGACCCTGGTTGTGTTGCAGCTCCTGGGAAAGGTTGGGAGTGTCTGTGTTGCTCTAGGCAGAAGGGGAGGGAGCCAGGCTTCTATGCAGGCTCAGGCACAGGTGAGCGTGCAGCTGGCATGTGAGTTCTTCCATGGGAATTAGGGCCAACATGAGGGAGTGAAATCTTGTGCAGTTTGGATCAGCATGAGCCATGGCCTCTCTCAGCTCGGCGCTGTGACATGTAGCTTACTTTTTGATAGAATGAAGATGGGACAATGTCTTTGAAGCAAAATCTATGGGTTGATATCAAGGAATCAGCTGAGTCAGGTGGGTGTTTATCCTCTGAGAGGTGCACACCCACACTTCACTGAAATGGCCTTTCTATATCCTTTTTCAGCCAGGGGATCCCTGTTCCCTTTCCCATTGGTTAGGTACTCACAAACCTACACTCTCTCCCAACCTGCGGTGGCCAACAGCTGGCCTGTAGGCCTCACAGCTAAAATTAATCCCAACTTCGTAACTGAAAAGGTAACTAATTATATAAGTACCTGGATTATATAATTTTACCAGTGTAGACTGTTGGAAAGCAGGCCTGAGCAGTTGGGGGACGTAAGCAGCCATTGGCTGGTTGGCCTGGAAGCAACTGGCTCAGCCAGTGAGGAGAGTCCACGCAGACCTATTCATCTATATAAGTAAAAAGGCATTCAATAAAAGTCATCTGCTGTGCATGAACTTTGTGTGCTGTCGCCTTCCTGCCTCCATCAACAGGGACAAATTGGTGACCTCTGATGTGATAGAGCAAGCAACTGCAGATATTGCAGGAAGGTAGAGGGCAGCAGAAATTGCTTCCTGCAGCTGGTAGGGCTGCAGAGAGCAATGGGGAAAAGCCTGTGGGACAGCAGTTATTGCTGCTGGTAGTGGTCACAATACCTGTGATCCCTGGTTTCTATGTAATCCCTCCCTCCAAGTGTGACGTGTTTTTCCTTTCCCCTCCCTGTCCCTGGAATGTTATCCCATTGGTTGGTGTTGTATGTCTCCCCGTCCCTAACCCGAGGTTTGAAAGTACCTGGGAAATGTTTCCTCCTCCTCTTTTTCCTCCTGGATTCCAGCCTGAATAAACATTCGACGTTATCCCGGAGGTAGAAGCAGCCCTTTGGTCTTTTATCTTGGTTGTGAGGTGCTCCCCTACCCTCCCCTCGACAAAGATAGCCAGGATTATTTGGGGAGGGACAAAGGGGGGTTACTTCAGCTGCTGGCAGCTGGAATGGCGGAAAAGGCTGTGGAATCCCAGCAGAGCAGCAGATACAGCTGCGGAAGGCTGTGGAGAAAACCACAAGGGGTCTGGTCCCTTTTAGGGAGTAGAAGACACCACTGGGAAGAAAAATATGTGAGTGTGTGCCTGTGTACAGGAAGACCCCATTATTAAGGTATGGGCTCCCCTTTTAAAGAAATGGGGAAAGATACTATGAATTTCTTTAAAGGCCCTGATAACATAGTAAAAAAGACACAAACTGGGTATAAATGAACCACTCTGAATTTAAGAATATGGGAGTGGGCTGGATGGTTTATAAATGAGGCAGCCTCCATCAGTGATGAGAAAGCCACCAGTACGTTAAAACCCTGGAGAGTTATAATGAGCTTGTTGAGGCAGATAAAATCTGAGCAGGACATGAGGAATGCAGGGAGAACATTGCGGGCACCACTTGCTGATGCCAGCAGCAAGGAAGGGCCACCTGGAAGAGCAGTGAGAGGTGTGGACACCGCTCTGGGTGCACATCAGAAAAGGATGCAGAGCAGCCACAAAAAATCACAAAGGTGCTCCATTCTGGGACACAGTTAGCCCGTGCTGGGATGTTTCCTTTAGGCTGAGCAGAGCAGTGCAGCCAGCCCGTGCCAGGATGTCTCCTTCGGGGAACATCCCACAGCCGTGCGGAGTAGTACCGCTTGTCCAGCTGGGGTGCACCGGCAGCAGAAACCTCACCCAGCCATTGTGAAGCAGTACCTGAGTGCCGTGAAGCTGTGCCCAGCTGCTGCAAAGAGGTGTCCAACTGCTGTGGAGCAAGTGTGCCTGCACGACCATCTCAACAGCGCATGCTGGACATGCATGCATCCTGTGTCACCATGGACACGCTCGAACAGCCTTACCCAGAATTAGATTGGTTGGACTGTGACACATAACAATATCCTGAAGTGTGAGGAGACAGAGGCTTTGGATTGACAGAAGAACCCCAAGTATATTGGACCCAGGTCATATGTGATCAGAGAATTCATATGGTGCGTACCATCACGATGCCACAAGCAAAACCCTCAAAAATAAAGGTCTGTGGGATGATCGACACAGGGACATTTGTCACCATCATCTCTGCCAGTGCATGGCCCACCACAGCTGTGGGATCTATCATTGCTGGCCTTGGAGGGACCACACAGAGCTGCTTGAGTAGCAAGGTTGGTAAGTAATTTGGAGGCCCAGACAGCTACAATTTGGCCATATATCACCACTGCACCACTTACTCTGTGGGGGAGGGATGTACTATCAGCATGGGGAGTCCAGGTGGGGATGGATTTTTGACAGGGGTTAAAGGGCGTAACTGTGTTAAAGGGCATAAAATACCCCACAGTAGCACTAAAATGGCTTACAACTCAATCTGTGTGGGTGCCAGTGGTTCCTAGAGATAGAAACAACATCTTCCCAGTGAGCCTCCAGCAGATGGTGAAGAGCAATGATTTGAGCGGCATATGCAACTGCTGATAAGAAGATACAGGACTTGCTTTTGTTTAATAATTTATATAAGGACTTTATAATTTATACAAGGATTTAAGGATTTGTAATTCTGAACTAAGACAAGTTGTTCTCCTTGTTAAATATTTCCCATTGTTCTAAAGTTAAAATATTTTCAGTTCATAGTGTTAAGTTGTAAAATAGTAACTCTAAAGAAATAAGTCTGCAGAAAGCTGCAGTGAGAGTTTATGTCACTGGTAGTCCCATTTCACTCCTGTACATGATATATCATTAAGGATACAATGAAATACATCATTAGCTAGAAGGGGCTGGGCCTGTCTACTTAGGTGGAAAGTTCAAGGGTTTTATTGAACTATTGAGAATAATTGATACATAATGCTCTGTTTGTCACCCTGTCTCCAAGGGCCCTGCAGA
>VWZN01007544.1:4182-19846 GCA_013396955.1 Regulus satrapa
AAACAAACAAACAAACAAACAAAAACAAACAAAAAAACCCCACAAGCAGTTTTCTAGTAAAAGAGAAGTATATAAATATTAAGAACATTTAAGGAAACTCCTGTTAGCATTAGGATTATAAGAATGATGAAATGAAAAGCTATGAGGGATGCATTATTTTGTGTGCGTGGTGCACACATGTAGGACTAAAAATCCACAATGAAGTCACAGATTCAGTCATCTAAAATGAAGAACACCAGAACATGGGGTCACTTGTGTATGTACCTTAGGTTATGGTGAGGGCTGACAGACCGGGCTGCTAGTCATCACTGTCCCATTCCCAGTGTTCAGCACATGTATTCTGCATAATTCAGAGACAACCTTGAAGAGAGAAGTGCTGAGCTTCTTGCATGTCTCTGTGTTTTCCTTCTCATTACAATACTTGAGTGCTTCACAGACTGCATTTGTACCAAACCTATGAAGTGAGGGACTACTATAAGAGATGGAAATTGTAGCACAGCAGATTGATGTCCAAGAGGACATCTCTTAAGGGTGTCCAAAGTGAGACACTGCTAAATTCTTGACATTGTGATGCACATTAAAGTGCATTATGCATTTTGTGATAAAATCCACAAAAGTGTTAAGAGAAAGAGAATTCAGTTGTCAGTGAGAAAATTTTACCATCTGACTCTCCCTGAGTCAGTAAGCATCTTCCAGTTCCTCCAGAACGAGGGCTAAAAAAAACCCTCCAGATAACAAAGTATTCCATTAATGACTCCAGCCCCTTGTGTTATTGCATTCAGTGTGCTGAATTGGCCCACTCAGATGGTTGCCAGAAAAAGTCTCCAATGAAAACTGAAAGTAGCAGTTTTCCCCTAATATTCCAACAAGCTTCTTCTCTGTCTTGAAAACTTTGTAAAATCCCACTGAGGAAAGTGTCCAGTCATGAAAGCTGTACTCCATATTAAGAGTTTCCATTTGAAATGCTATTTGGTAATTTCAAACCCAGGCAAGGCAGTGGTACAGAATCTGGAAAATACAAAGTCATCATGGATTCCTGTACTCCTCTTTTCCAAAACCAAAACAAACAAATGACTAAAAGTTTACTGGTCTGCTGGAGATCAGGTTTTTTGGTTTTGACACTATAGATTGAAGAACAGCTGATGGCTCTACACTATCTTGTGCTCTTGATTCAGCAAAATAATGTGGAAATATTGGTTGGCTTTCAAATACTAATATTAACTGATTATAATAACATCTGACGGATATTGACGTATATACAGCTCTGAGTGACCTTCATACAGAACATATAAACTCTGCATAAATCACAGTGAAGGCTGTTTAACATACCTGTACTGTAGTATGCTTAATGACCTGTTGTATAACAAATTAAATTCAGTGGTTGTGAAAGAAGCTAATGGTCCCTTCTGGTTTTAAACTCCTATGAATCTATAAGAAGGTATTAAAAAGTTACGGGGACATTTTCCATTGTAGTTGTAGATAAGTATCCAGTTACTTCTTGCAGAGAGTTCTGATTCAGCAGCTTCCCAAGAACCTGATGTTACTTGAAGCATAGAAGACCCACAATTCATGGCAACAACCACCTGAAAAAACAAATTAACTACTCTACATTTCTTTCAACTAAAGAACACTATGAGCAGTCGTTCCAGTATATGAGTCAATCATTTTGCCATAACTCTTCAGACATTGTGGGATTGTCTTAGATCTCAACCCATCATATCAGACTATGACACAAAATAACTGTTGCCAGCTCCTTGTCACCACTGCTACCTCCTTCTTCCACTGGCAAACAGAAACTTGTAACTTGACTGATAGCTTGAAATGACTATCACAATAGCTGGTACCATAAATGACCACATTTTTCTGCCATTCTCATAAGGCCTTCACAGGTACTCCTAGAGCAAGGTTTAGAAATTGGTTATTTGCAATACAAGAGAATAATTTCCTACCCAGCAGTCTTTAATAGCCGTTAAGTTCCTCTGTCAAGCACTGTGACATTCTGCGGATGTGGAAAACTGAAACTAAAGGAGTGGAAGGACCTTCCTGCACATGGTATGAATTTAAACCATGTGGATAAACCTACAGTGGACTTCTGAGACTTCCCAGAAATTTTGATCCAACACTGACACAAATTAAATTGAAGCTCCATTTTTATTTAGGCAGGAATTTTTCACCTCTCCTTCTTTCTGTGTCCTCAGGCACTTTGGCCATATTAACTAATACTATATGCTGCTACAGCCTCCAAATTCAAAAGCATAATGAGTCATACAGACCAAAGCTTGAGTGAGGGAAGGCGGTGAGATTCAGCACATAATATAGATTTTGTTGTAAGCTGCCTGGATATTCTGTACTTCTGCAGATCAGCTGAATATTCTTTTTCTACTCTCTGCCAAAGAACTTAACACTCCTGTACTTCCCAAGACTTTTAGTGTCAGCTTTTTACAGCTATATGAGAACTCCTCTGTAATAACACCCAAGAGAAAGAAAGGGATTTCCTCTGTTAAAGTTGCTCATAGCATCTAGATTTTTTGCACATTCATCCCTCTAGGTCATCTGTGGCAGTCTAACTATGAAGATGGAGGAAGCAAGGAGGTTATATCAAGCCCTGTTTTTAACTCTCATTTAACATGCTGATTTATTGTGTCACACAGCAGCTGCAGAACTGCAACATTTTCAGACAGGTCTGTGTTGGTATCTGTAATCTGATGAATCCAGAACACTCTGGCATTTTATTCCTGAAAAGTTCACACTGGCCTGTGTATTTTTCAAATATGTTTAAATTTCCAGCAGTTTCTTCTTCAAGGTTTCTTCAAACCACTTGCATTCGGTTGTTTCCCACAACAAAAGGACAGAGTTTCTGAATGTGGTCTTTGTGCTTTCTCTCTGACCCCGATTATTTGCTACACAGATGATATGTCGCTGTTGCAGTTCCCTGCCTGTAGTTACCATCACCACTAATCCAGTAATTTCCAGTATACATTTTAGGGGCATGCCAGCCAATCACTGTTTTTTGATTGCCTCCTTCCTTATACCACACACTAACCAAGGCTGCAAAAAACCACTGAAACTCTGCAGGTCTACACAGCTTTTAACATTCTTAATTGGATCAAACAGACAGAATTTCCTTTGTTTCATTTGTTCTCCATTTGGAAACACATTTTTACTAATAGCACATGTGAACTACAAAGATTGACCATAAACTTTGACAGTAGTTCTTACTAAATACAAAGCCACATGAAGATCAAATTTATAGCGACTAACTTGTCTGGCTTTTCAAGTGGCACACAGCAAGCATCAGTACTTATTCAGATAATTTTAAAACTTTCCACCAGATGTTTACCTATCACTCCACTTCACTGCAGTCTTTTGACATATTAGCTTCCTGTATACATTTAAGAGCATATGAAAATTTTGATAAGTAATTAGTTTTATTGAACTTCAATGACATAGCTGCAGAATAATAACACAGGGAAGGAATCAGAGGAAATCTTTATAAAGAAGACAGGTATACTGGTGTAGATTCTTTTGTTTTTCCACACAAGACTGGAAGACAAAATTAGTTTTGTTGTAGAACAGCCATAGATCTTGGTTATTTACAGCATTTTGCTTCCTTCAGTACTCTATTAGAATATGGCAAGAAGTAAATCACGATAGATGCGTACCCTACCAGAGTAAGCCCACAAAGGCCTTACTTGACATTTTGCTGCCAGTAATGTTTGCCGTTCATGTTTTAATAGTGCAAAGGGCATTGTGAGGGAAACTGGTCAACACACATTTGCCTATAGGCATTAGCCTAAACATTAAAATTGCATTTGACATCAGGATGATCTCTAGACAAGGTTCCTCCCTACACTGAAAGTTTCTGCTAGTCACCTCAAAGAGAAAAGGAGAAGTTAATAGAAACATATGCTTCAATTATAATATCACCAGGCATAGAAGAATTAAAAATTATTTTGCAATGGGGTCCAGCAAGCCAACCTCACTCCAAGTGGACAACCCCAATAAGCTGCTAATGGGAACACCCTGAGGAGGCAAGAAACACTTCAGCTGGGTGACAGTAGCCATAATGAATGGAGGCAAAGGGCTAGGACAGAGCTGAGGACCTAAAGGATGTATGCTGCTGGATAAGGGATATAAATTACTTTCAAACAATAACTCAGGCCTTCACATTGATGTACCAAGATTCAGTGTTATACTCTGAAGTTACAGAGAGGTACACTTTAAGCATTAAGAATATATGTATCTAATGTTAACAACATTTCCTGAAAGCAGTTACTGCTTACAGATAATTATCTGCTCTCTGCAGTAAATTTTCACATTTTCTGTCCCATGTTTTTTTCAGATTTAATACACATATCCTGAAAAACATGAAAACAGAGTCTGGGAATGAGTTGTAGAATACAGCAAATCCTTACAGTGAGTAAAGAAGAAAGCAGAAAAAGCCAAGGAAGATCTACTTTTGGAAATCTAGATTTTGGGAATTTCAAAATATATAATTTTTTTTTTTTTACAATGCAGTCATTATTTTCAGTAAACATGACGGGATTAATGAGAAGAATTCTTAGCATTTAACCGCTTTTCAATTATGGATCATGTTATGCAAAAAATGCTGTCTTGGCTTTTCTGAATTTCTCTCTCACTTGCCTCTTTGGCACATTTTCCCCAGAGCTTCTCACTTCAGCTGTTGAGCGGTGTTTATTACCAGGATCTTCTACCCTTATTTATTCAAGCAAAAGAAACNAGAAGATTGAAGAGCAGGCGGTATTGCTTAAAATCCCTTGGTTACTGCTTCAGCCTATATAAATTATCCCTCTAGAGGCCAGCAGAGTATCAAAAAACCGTTACCATGAACTAGACCATAATAGTACTGTGGACCCAAATCTTGCCCAAATTATTAACATTTAAAACTTCTTCCAGCTGTCCAAAGGCTGCCTTCTGCAATGAGACTTAACTGTCCTGCGATTACAGTGGCAATGTAAAAAAGCCTTCCATAGCATTACCTCTACCGCAGATCTAGACTCCTTACTGTGGTGTCAGGGATATTAGAGAGTGCTCATGAAAACAGATCTACTGCCTTCACTCATATAGGGAAGATCTAATTTAAGCAGTGTGTTTGAGATTAGAGCTTACTTGAGCAGCAGTGTTTATTGTGGTCAGAGACAGGAATGGGACTCTAACATACTCCAGCACTGATTTGCTGTTTCTGAGCTTTCTGTCTTAGTTTTACCGTCTGTAAAACAGATACTGTAACATTTAGAACACAAAACTGATCAGGGAGAAACACCTTCTGCCTCCCAGAAGCAAGCAATGAGAACGTTAATCACTGCAGTCAATCACAAGGAAAAGCCTCAATGAAAAGTGCAATGGGCGCACAAAGGGACGAGAGGTTTGCCAAATGAAACAGGTATATGCATGCCTTAGTACTTTGTTCTAATGAGTGCACTGATCTAATGCTTTCACTTTGAGTGGGTTTTACTGTAAGGCTTGTTCCTGCAGCCCTCACACAGTCACATTCCCACAGAAGTTTACTTGAGGAAAGCCTCCAGATTTGACTTTGTGTGTTTTCTCTTGTGCCAGGAAATACTATCCTTTTAATTAGCAGGTCCATTTCTTTGATAACTGTTTAAGTGGCTTCAGTGCAATTTCATCTCTTTAGCTGTCATCCAGCACCTGGGAGGTAAGGAAAAAGGAAGCAAGCACTGAATTTTTCCATCATTTCTGCCGAGGGATATTTCAGAGACACAGTACTTTTGTGGGTGGGCGGATGGATGAATAGACAGACGGAAAAGGGAGTTTCCTTTATGGGATTCCAATAATTGGTATGTGGTTTACATTCCATTCATCTGAAGGACTCCTATTTTAATCAGAAACAGGCTCAGGCTACTAAACTACCTCCAGTGTTCAAAACATCCATGCTTTCAGCTGGTGACTTTTCTCTCATGCGTCTTTTCTTTGACACCCACAGGCCCCAAAGAGTAATGCGGTCATTTACCACCAAGAACTCAGCGTCAGGTCCTATAAAAGGAGTTGGTTCAGAGCCCTGTTCCAGACAGAGAGAGGTTTTCTGATTGCTGGCTTCACAAGCAGAAGCTCTTTAAAGTGTGGTATTTGAAACTGGCATTGATTTCTCTAAGTGGGTTTTTGGTTTGGTGGGTTTATTTCCTAGGCTCATCCAACTCTGGGAAAGCCTTGTCTGGACAGTGTTGTGGAAGTCTGGCAGCACAGCTTTGTCTTAGTCAGACACCAATGCAGACAACTGCTGAGAAAAGCCCTATATTCAGCAGCTGGACACACTGGTGTGCTTTAAGCACAAAGGAATGAAAGACTAACACCTTGTCCAGAACTAGTCAGACTAAATAAACAACGAAACGGAGAATTTCGGCTTTGGGGTTGGTGAATATGTGAAAATATTCAGCATCAATTGCTGTCATCCAAGGACAGGGAAAACATAAAAAGACTTGCAGTGAATTATTCAAATTCTATTATTTGAACCTCTCTGAATATTTTGTGATAGATCCCTTGTAAACCCTAAAAATTTCTTCCAATGCCATGTTTCCCCATCAACTAAATTGTTTCACTGTCTAGATTTTTTTACCCTTAACTTTCCTTACGGATGCTCTAATAAATTTATCTTTTCGGGGTCTCCCTTGTCTAACCTTGTCCAGAGAGTAACTACACATGTTTTAGGGATTTTCATGCCATTCATCCTTGAATGTGATCCATGTCACAACTCCCTCCATTGCCTACTGTTCAGCAGAAGTGTCAAGCAGCACAGCAGGAAATCTCCCGCTGGCAGATCACACATTATACAATCTAAGAAGGAAGAACAGTTTCACAGCTAAGGTCTATGTCAACCCAGGTCCATCACAGGGTTTTTGTACATGCAATTTGCCTCCCTTTCCCTGTGGGGGGAGGAAAATGATACATAGACGCAGATATGCCATCAAAGGAAACTTGGCCCCTCTTTTCCACGCTGAAGATGTGATAGAGACAACCTGTGACAGTGGCCTGTGAACACAGACAAGAGCAGCACAGTCATCAGTCCCTTCCAGATCCACCCACCCTCAAAAGACGACATGCAACATGGCCTGGCAGTTCATCTATCTTTGGCCCACACTAGGCAAGCAAGAATTGCTAATGCCATGAAGGAAACAAAACCATCAAATATCTCTTGCTTCTTATGATTCAACAGCCTCTTGGCAGCAATCATTTCTTTACTGTTTATTCAGAGCTGAGATCCTTGGCACCTAATTTAACACTGGTACTGGGAAGTGAGAGGTATTTGAAATTGCATTCTGGGTTGCAAACTTTTCAGCAAAATCCCCTATCATCAACATGATGATTTAGTCTCTCCTGCTGCAAGGAAGCAAGAACTTCACTCCTTGAGCGTTTATCCCTGTACTCTGTTAGACCTCTCAGAGGTGTGGACCAAGGCTGTGCTACCCAAGGCAAGGAGACCATTGTTGTGTATCTGTCACAGGATGCTTTCATCAAACCATGGTACCACACTTTGCCCTGCCTAGGCTTTCACAGATCATGATCTCTCTAGATACAAGATTTCTGTCTGAGATTCACTTTAAAAGAAATTCTTTTGTCTTGATTTAGGTCAGAGCTATGGCAAAGTTAATCTTTAAATACATGGATTGGGCAATTGCGGAGCTAGCTACATTACTCGTTTGGAGTCAGTGCATCCAGATTACAGATATTCTGATCACTGAATTCTGGACTGAAAACAGGATATGGATCACTCAACTATATTCTGGCCAAATAATTTAAAATTTCATTAATATCAAAATTAAAAATTTTAAATTTCATTAATTTCAAAATAGTATTTTATTTGTTTGTTGTATTTTTTTCTGAAATAAATCATCATTTATTTTGGATACTGAGATTTATCAGAGCTAGAATTTGCTAAAATCATGCTTTACTGCTGGACATCTGTAGTATTCCAAGGCAGAGCCATTTACTTATTTTGGACAGCAAACCAGCTTGATACAAGGATTCTTTGGATTCAACTTTCTGGGGTGTATACTATAATAACTTTACAGCACTTTTGATTAGAGGAAGGTGAAATGCTGAATAAACTGTGACCAGCAGACCACAGGGGACTGTTAGCTGAACAGGCAGTTCATTTAATCATTCCCTAGTGTTCTTCCTGGACTGATCAGACAGCACCTTCACACACCGGGAACTATAATGCAGCCTTTAATGTTAATTAATGTGTGACTGCTTAAACTTGTGCGGTTTTTTTTCCTCCCTTCTCTTCCCTTGGCTGGCCACAACTGTTCAAGTGTTGCTGTCGGTTATTCTGCTTAAGTATTAAAAAATGCTTAACTAAATAGGCTAGCTTATTTGCTTTTGCTGATAGTAGCAGTCCACCCACAGAGCCCTTTCAAATCTCTTCAGTGTTTTGGAAACTGGATAAGGGACTTATTCAGTGACATGCAAGTTTGTCTGAGCCAGGAATGAAGCGTGCATTTCATGAAATGAGAAATAACCTCAGACCACACACAGTGTAATTTCTGAACTCCAGCTTGGGCTCTCTTCCCCTCGTCCCTGTGCACACATACACACACCCCTGCTAAAAAACCAGATGATGACTGACATCTCTAAATCCTTTAAGCATTCTTTTACAGCTAAGAGCAGAGGGAGGTTTTCAGAGCTTAGGTGGCTCATTATTAGAAACACACTGATGAAAAAAATGGATTACTACAGTATGTGCATACCATGCCAAAGAGAAATAGCAAAAAGCCTGTGCCATCTAAATACTTTCAAGAGGAGAAACTGCTGATGCAAACATATTAACTCTGTTTTTACTGCATAGGGAGATGAGAAGGCCTTCCCACAATTTTCCTGGGGACTAATACTGGTTCTGTCACTACTTGTTTAGTTAAGCTAAAATCACTGAGTGTTTCAAATGTTATTTTCCATTATAATTATAAAAAGAAGTAAACCAGGAAGTTTCCTGCATATTAAAAACTCATACTCTTTCCTCTCCCAAGCAGAGGAACTATATTGTATGGCTGTTGAGAACAAACTACACACAGAAGAGGCAAAGGGCAAATGTTTCCACAGCTGTTACTCCACAGCTTCAATATCCCTTCCTAAGCTTAATTCTTCACCACTTTACATCAAATGAGTACACTTAAATAATGAGATGGCAGGTGGACTCCTGCTCAGCTCTTCTTAAATATCTCCTTTATGCCAGACCAGAAGAAGTAACTTTATTGTCCTCAACAGGTAAGGAGTTTTTGTGCATTAAACTTGTAGCACCACTGTTGAACTACCCCTGCAAAGCTTAAAATGGACAAGCAAAGGTGCTTACAGACTGACTCCTGTGCCTCTTCCATTACTTTGTACCCGAGCAGTAATACCATCACACAACTGAGCCACTGATATTCTCTGCTTATGCATACAATTGTACATCTCATATCGTATCCCATATACATGTACTTGTATCACACTGGTGGTCCTTCCACCGATAAAGTTTGTGTAACACTTCCTGTTACAGGACCCTAATTCAGTTCATAACTTTGTCAAACTTTAAGTGCTCAAGCTGAAATTATTCCTGCTGCATGCCTTCATCAGGCTGATTTTTTTCTCGTAAATTTCAACTAGAACAGCTATTCTGAAAAGGGTATTAAAGGGGATCAATCTCACTTCCACTCATGTTTTTTGTTTAGCCATTTTGCTGAGAATCTGTTTTTTCTACATGTTTGGGGAGAAGAACTGTGGGTGGCAAGAGAATTTACCTTACTGCAAGCAATCACTCCCAGTAATAGCCTACTGAAAACCTCCAATTTTTGGCAAGGTTCTAAACACTGTGGTTTACCCATGCTCCATGCAAATCTCCTAGAAAGAAGCAACATTATTTTCTGAACACTCTACTAAAACAGATGACTACCTTGCCTTATACATTTCCTCCATCACCAGACTACATGCATGTTCTTCCCACAGATGAACTGGGTGACTCCACAATTACAAAAGGATTTATAAAGCATTTTGGGTCCTTTCATACAATTTATGGTAACGGCCCCCAGAAGCTGCTTCTGCAACAGAACAGAGAGCTGAGAAATCCTGCCTGTTGTTCCATCAGTACTCGCTGATGGTGCCCATGCAGGACACTGAGGAAGCTCATTAGCTTGGAAACAAGCTGAAGAGCTTGGGCTAACAAGAAAGAAACAGAAAGCAGAGCAGACTTCAAGAAACAAATGCAACATAAGCAGGGCATAATGATCCATTGTGTTAAATACACAAACACTGTCTCCAGACTGTAGAATAGAACCAAGATTTCACAGATGCCTGCACTCTTTTGTTTTCAACCAGTTTCTGTGACATCTACTAACAACTACATCCTTTCTTCCCCTAACTGGCTAGTCCACAAAAGAGACTGTAATCTAGTGCTATTAGCAACTCCAATTGGTCAAGTAATTGGAATTGTGATTCCAAATTTTCTTAATGGTCCTTCTGAGTAGAAGAATACGCTTCTCTTTACAGTTTGGTTTGAAAGTTTTCAAAAATCACCTTTTCAGAACTGTGAAAGAAATAAGAAAATTATAAAACCACTCAGAAGCTAGAAAATGACAGCATTACTTCTGCTCATGCATTCTGTCATAGTCTTCTAGTGTGTATTAGCAATACTAACTTTTCCCACAGACATCACCCTCTTTCTCTGCAGATCACATTTCTAAAGAGATCCCTTTATTTCTTTCCCTTTAAGATTTCCTCTGACTTAAGATTTTCCTCTGACTGCCTGAGCACAAAGCCAAGGATGAAGAAATCCCAGGTTGCACCACTGATCAGCTGCAGCCTCTGCAGCTGTGAAGCACAGCTGCACTGTGGGCTACCATCTCAGTGCATCCAAACCAAGCTACCGGGTAGCTATAATCTTTTCTAGTTAGTTCCCAGTTCCCTGTCTGAACAAAACCAAAAGACAAAGCCAGACACAGATCACAGACTTCCAATCTGTTATGCTGTAATGCTGCAAGGTTAAAAATCAAAGTTCTCTGCTACCAGGAAGAAGAAATTCACTGATGCTTCCCAGAGTTTTTGAACACCCATTTCTCATTTCTAAAGGAATAGAACAATGAAAGAAACTTTTGCTTTAAAAGTGACATGCTTAAAGTATAGCAACTCAATTTTAGACGGTTTTATTGCTCACTCTGGGTCTTAAACACAATATTTGTGTTTAATCCCAAAATGTTGGGATTTTGATGTTATGAAAATAAAACAGAAATGTCTTGTTCTATTTTTTAAACTCCCTTAAAATTTCTTCTATTATTTTCTTATCAGGATTTTTTGTTCTTCAGAGACATCATCCTCAAGACTACCAGGTCACAAATGTCTCTTCGCATGGTAGAAGCAAAGACTTCTTGTATGAGATGAACAACAGTAACTGTGCTTAACTTATCATCACATCCTAAATACCTAACTATGCAGAATAACCCCTGCAAAAAGCCTAAACCTTTACCTTTCTTAAGGTGAGGGTGGAAGTTTTGACACTGGAAATCAGGGTCTCCAGATGCAAACAAGTTCCATTTCTTTGGCATTTTCAGAATTTCAGAAATTCTAAACTACTAATTATTGTACATTCCCAAGGTTAAAACAGCAGTATGTCAAATATGAAGCTAAAATACCTAATATTTATTTTGCCTCAAGAATAAAATACTTGTTTCATACAACCATAATTTNAGGAACACAGGCTCTGTTTTTTCTAAACAGCGCAGAGTGACACATCAGAAGCACAACAAACCTCAGTATTTGAGTAATGAGAAGATATTCCTCAATACATTCCTCAATACTCCCTCCAAGTATGAGACTCTTAAATGAGAATTAGCATATTACAATTGCTGTAATTACAGCAGTATATATAACCACAACGACAAAACAGTGAGGGAGGAGAGGCAGGAAGAGCACAAATGCCTCTAGTTATGCTGTTACAGTATACTCATACTGAGGGACCAAGCCAAGCTAATCCCTGAGTCTGCTGTGGAAGTGAAGAGACAAAAGACCAAAAGAGACATTTTAAGAAAACACTTTTCTCTGAAGCAATTAAATTACATTTCTAATCAGACCACAGTATGATTGTTTTCCTTGCCGTAGAATTATAAACCAGAACAAAAGAGAAAAGTAAACTAAAGCAGAAACTGTCACAGAAGTTCCATCACAACCTGAATCATGGAGAAGCAATGGCTGATGACAGTTGTGAGCACTTACCTCAAACAACATAAATGGACATCTGGTATTTGTTTTAAAAATAAGTAGTATAGAATGATTTTCAGGATGATATGGGAGATCATGTTTACATGAGCATTCACATGATGGAAACAACTTAAAATAAACAACAGGGGAATAAAACCCTCTAGTATAAACAATTCTGTTGAAGAACAAAACAGATCCGCTCTGAGATTACCCGATACTTGTTTAGCATCCCAGCTATCTCCCCTGATTAGTCACTGTCTTCACCAGGTACAGGGGCTGAGAAGTTGCTATTAAATATACAAATAACATTCAGCCATTGTGACATGCTACAACAGACCAATGCAAATTGTAATGCAATTAAGCTGTGTCTGTATATTTCCAGAAAACAATGCTTTAGTGCAGTGAGCCTGTTTATGCTCCAGCTGGTGCAAGTTATGTGCACAATCTCAATTCAGTTACACTGTTGAAACAGACACTAGGTCAGGTTCTGACCACTCAAGTCCATCTTCTCAGCTCAGACAAACTCAGAGAACAACTGAGACAATTTGTCCTAAAGTATCATACAAGCACATCATGCTTACATTCAATTACGTCTTTTATTTTAGAGCACAATCTTCGCTTGGTCTTTGAGAATGAAAATCAGCTTTCTGATGCCAACTGAACAAAAGTTAGGATGCCAAGCAAACAGCTCTGAAGCTCTCTAATCCTCCGTTTAGATGTACTTTCTTCGTCTTTCAGAATTAGCTGCCGGAATCACACACAAGATACAGACTCACAAGGACATTGCTTGACACTCCACACATGATCTACAAGACAGAAAGCATGCCCCTTAAATGCTCTGAATCACTGCCTATCTCTCTGCTCTGCAATCTAGACATCCAGTTTCAACAGCAGAAATTGCCTCTCCTTAGTCACCCCATGGCAATTATCTACTTTGAGGCATCTTCATAAGGAAGGTAGATTCTGACATGATATCTACTTAAGTGGTCATTACTATTTTTTAATAGAAGGGACCAAGTCAAGATGTACTGAACCAGGGAATTTGCAAACACAAGGAGAGAGAGTATTTTTAACAGTATTACATAATTTATTGCATAAGCTGGAAGGTATGCAGTGAATAAGATATGCAGGACACTGCAGGAATGGAAAAATACATAGCAGGAAAGGCAGTTAAATGCTTCCTTGGAAAAATAAAATCCTTCTTCTGCAGTTGAGATTTCTAAGGAAGTAACTTAAGTAATCTTCTTCGTACATAGTAGCTACCTTATTACCTTTGAATTATCCTGTGATTGTTTGATTATGTTATTTCCAGTCACCTTTTCCCCTTAATGCTGTTTTTTACTCACTGTGCTGAAGCTATGGCACTGGCATCAGTCTGCCTTCTGGTGCTAGGAGCCATGATCTGCGAAAGCTAAGCAAATACATCCTTTTAAACTGCCTTAATGTGTCGACAAATGTTTGCATCCACACCCTGACTTCCTCAAACATATTCATTACGTGAAATTATTCAGTCTCCCTACCCTAGATCAAATACAAAATCTGTGTAACACACAGCTACTGCCAAATGCAGTTGTAAGTACAGCTCCAATCTGCAAAACAACTTATGACCCAAACTACACTGCAAATCAGACTCAGAACACATGGTGTCTTTAACCAGGTCTTTCAAGATGGTTTGTTGTGATAGCTCTGTTTGCTAGCATAGACAAGGCCAAATTTCTTACTACTTCACTGGCAACCTGGTTTGTTTCTTTTTTTTTCCAGTCAAATTTCCATTGAAGGCAATACTGGAAATATTGGTACCACCAAAAAGGTCAGGGACCCACAACCAGACCCATAGTAACCCAAATGAGTAAAAAAAAAAACAAACAACTGAAAAGGGAACTGAAATAAAGAATAGTAAAACCTACCAAGTTATTTCCAGGTGAAAGCAATGACCTTCAATCTCCAGGATTAATTCAGATCAGGTGACAACTACCAGTTTTCCCGTAGTCCATGCCTCCCTGCATGGAACCTGTATAAGGAAGTATGAATGCCACATATAATTTTTGTTTTTCAAGCCAAACGAAATGATTACCACAGATTTCTAAGAAGACAGAATTGATCTCTTCAGTTCTAATATTTGAAGACTATGTCTTCAAATGCAGGTAAAATGTTTCTTTTAAAAACATGTTCATTTTTTAAAATCATACAGACATCTCCACAACAAAAAATATTTTACAGACAGAACCCTAGGGCATTAAGTTGCAATATTTATGGGTCAGGTCATTTTCCCTTGTAAAATACTTTAAATTTGCAGGAATCTACAGAGTGACATAAATTTTACTTCAAGACATATGCAGCCCATAGCTCAATTCAACTGCATATAACAGACTCCCACAAACACACTGTCAATATTTGGTACACATGTGAATAAAACATGCACATTTATGAAAGTTTTGATTTATGCATACCATCGTCTTATAAGAGCCTAATTTCCTGATTATTTCAGGAAAATGATGACAGCTTTGTACTTGGGAATCAATAGAAATCTTAACCTACTCGAATCCAATCAGATTTTGTCTTCTCTAGTAACCTGATTTACACCATGACTGGCAAACATGGTGCTAAAGCTCCAGTACACTGCTATCAGTTAAAATCAACAAGGTGATCCAACCTTGTCTGGCCCTCGGGTGAAGGTTATCAGTCCTTCCTTCTGGCCTAAAACAAGAACAGTTTCATCAATGCAACTTTTAGCAGGTACTTTTCTCTCCCATTCTTGATTATGTCTGATACTGGCACTACAGACCTACAAACTCCCTACAGAACTTCTTTCCCTATTATCTAACTTCAATTATCTTAGGTGCAATTTAAGCCACTTACCTCCCCTTTTTGCTGTAGACACACAATGGTTTATTTCCTTCCTCTCTTTCAATGAATTTCATGATCATATTTTTAATGTGACCAAACTAGAGGCAGTTTGCCTCTCTAAGCATAAGAATGCCAGCTAACCTGTAAAGAAAATCAATACTGATGCCACGAAGAAAAGGCCTTAATTTATTTCATATTTATTGACAACAATGAGGTGTTCCCTGGCTTAGGCTGACTTCTTTTTGCTGTACATAATTCAAATATACCAATGACTAACAGTTTATAGCTTATTTATTTCTTAATTCATCTTTTTTCTTGAAAAGCTGTTCCATCTGATCATTGTACCATTTGGTATAATAAAGTGGTAACAGCACGGATTCAGAGTAAGAAAAACGTAGGGAATACATTAATCTTACTTATGTTAGCTACCTGTACAACCCAAGGCTTTAATTATTTAATATTTATGTTAAATACTCAGCTCCTTGTTTCAGGTAGTTAAGTCAGACTTCACAATCAGGATTTTAGATGGTTTCCACTTATAATATGTGGAAACAATTAACAATGGTTAACACAGACACAGAATGTAGTCCACACCAGCTTCTCATGACCTAAAGTC
>VWZN01007547.1:17553-46247 GCA_013396955.1 Regulus satrapa
AAAAAAAAAAAAAAAAAAAACAAAGGAAAGGGAAAAAAAAGAAAAAAATTATGTATTCTGGATTTTTTTCTTCAAGTACAGTGTGATCCCAATCCTACCTTACTTCCCTGCTTCAGAAACACCTCTGTTAGACACAATAGAATTCAAACTGGAATCAAACCTGTGGTTTCACAGCATAGTTATTGGTACCTTTAGCTTTAATATGCCAGCAGCTCAGGGCTGAACCTTGGTTGTCCTGTGCCAAAATCCCACCACGGTAAAGCTGAAAAGCTTTCACGGTGCAGGTATGGCTCAGATGCTAAATTTCAGTGCTGCTGCCTTCCTCAGGCTGGTTCTGAATGGCAGCTTTCATTCCAGGAGCTCGGTGGATATCTGGAATTTCCTGGCAGCTTGGTGCTGTGGGGAGGAAAGGGGCTCTCAGGCACTCTTAGGTGGGGAGTATTTTATGTCAGCAGCCCTTTACGGGAGAGAGTCAGCAGCATAAATCAGGGCAGCTTTGTTTGTGCTCCTGTGTGGACCTGCTGTCCCGAGAAAACCTGGGATTTTAGCTGTCACTTTCATTCCTGTCCTTCTCCTCCCCCAGGCACAAGACTGTATTTTGCACCTGGGGCAAAAAGGTCTGACCTCGATTTTCCTGCAGTGCCCAGACTTCGGGCAGTAGCATTTAGGAAAAATTACCCTCAAGTGTGTGAAAGGTGTCTGAGAGCTCCTCATAAATTTTCTGGAAGTTCTTTTAAGGCTTCATTATGCACCAAGATAAAGCACAGATGTGACTTCCTGCTGTTCCTCTCCTTCTGCTCAGGACCTGGGCCTTGCTCCTCTCCACATTCCTCATCAGGGCACTCTGCCTGGGTTAATCAAAGTGAAACCAAGGTTCAATTTCAGCGGGATTATTTCTCCTGACTGCTACCTCACTAAAACATAAGTGGCTTTTCCACTAAAATTCCGTTCCCCCCCATGAAACATTGACTCTGTGGGATTTCCCCATGCTTATCCATTCTCCCCCCAAGACTGCCAGGTCTCTGGCCTTGCCTGTCTCTTCAGCTGATCAGATTTTTTCAGATTGTTCCAATAAAATGATAATTCTATTATAAGAAAAAGTATTTTAAAACTTTTATTATTACTATCTTTTTTCTTTTTTTTTTTTTCCCCTCGAACTGCTGTTTTACTTCAGAAGAAAATACACTTCAGAATGCAACTTTTTTCCACATAAAAAGGAAGAAATGTATCTGTTGTCACTTTTATCAGCACCTGCCCTGGTTTGAGGCAACTTGTGTAGTTTGTGTTAACCAAATTTCATGTCTTGTCCCAGGTTTATTAAGTAGCAGTGGGATTAATTGCTCCCCTTCTATGGAAACCTCTTCTACTGATGACTTTCTCTGTATCTTTCACAGTTTATATTGATCTGTATTTTCCAGCATTTTCTAAAAATTTTTTATCATTTCCCCTACTCTGGGTTCCTCCAAGCCCTGTCCAGCCTAGCCTTGGGAACTTCCAGGCATGGGAATGTTTCTCTGTGGAATCCAGAATTAGCAATTCCAGTGGAAACGTTTCAGGTTTAAAATTTATGGAGTGTTTATGCGGGTGTTGCACTGGTGGGAAACCCTGAAGAAAGGCAGAGTCCTGATTTTGCTGAGGTCCATGGTAGTTTGGTAAAGGTGATGGATTCTGTGGTTCACAGTCTGCAAAGTTCAAAATGCACTTGGTCCAAAGTTTGGGTGTAATTGTAACAAATGCTGACCTAATGGCTCAAGAACCGTGTACTTTGGAAATCTTTACGAACCCTTATCTCTGAAATTGTTAGTCTTAATGCCCAGACATCCAGGAAAATGCCCACTGTAAGTAAATGTGATAGGAATCACAGGATGGTTGGGGTTGGGAGGGACCTTGAACCCCATCCAGTGCAACCCTTGCCCTGGGCAGGGACACCTTCCACTATCCCAGGGCACTCCAAGCCCTGTCCAACTTGGCCTGGAAAGCATCAAGGAATGTTTTAACTTAAAAACGTGAGGATTGAGGCATCTCTAAAAGGACAATTCGTGTCTTTCCCTGAGGGACAGCCAACTGGGGACTTGCCTTTTGAGCCCTCCATGAGAACAGACTGGTGAGGCTACACCCTGTCCTTTGTTATTCCACGAGCAGGTGAGGAAAGCTTCTGGGGACAAAAGCACACAGTGGCAAGCAAAGGCAAGAGGGCTTTTGGAGAGCAAATCTGAGGTTTTTTGTCCTGGTTATGCACAGTGCAGCAGCCAATTTGCTCTTTGAAAAGCGCCTGGGGCTGGAGAACCAAGGGGAGCCACATTTCCTCTCTCTCTAAGTGATGTTAGAAAGTGGAGAGCAGCAAAAATGAGATAATTTCCCTGGGAAAATGGCTGTGCCTCTTAAGTTCTGCTGTCTTGACTGGTGTTTTGAGCGAGAAGGACAGGCAGAGGTGGCACTTGGGGACACAGTTTAGTGCTCATGTTTGAGCTGGATGACCTTGGGGGCCTTTTCCAGCCCTGACGATTCTGGGGATCACAGATCCAGCCCCAGTGAAGGAGGAGCTGCTCACCCCAGCCAGATGAGTGTGGCCCTGTCATCCGCCCAGGGCTGCAGGCTCCGGCTACAGACAAACAGCCGGGTGTTTCTTCTCCTCTGTGACTGAATTTTGACAATCAGCCACAACATTTGTGCAGGTTGGCAGCAGCTTTTCCTGGTTTGATTCATTCCACAATCATAATCAAGCTTTNNNTTTTTTTTTTTTTTTTTTTTTTTTTTTTGTAGTGGGAAACTCCTCTTTCATCTCCATTTTCATGCTTGCCTAGAAAAACACACTCTTTTTCAACCAGATGTGGTAGAAAAGAGAAATATCCTCCTGTTTCTAGTCTCTTCACTTTTCTCACCATTATGAAACAGATCTCCTTAACTTCTGCAGAATTGACTGGTGCTAGATTTAACTAATCCTTACCCAAGCCTTCAGAAATGTAAGCAGCCTGAGGAAGGGAAGATTTCCATTTACCTTTTTGTGTCACTTGTAATGATGCCATTTGATTTCCCTGGTGGCCCCACAGCTTTCCTTGACTCTTTCTTCCAGGCTGCTTGTGGAAAGGAGCCACCAAGCAGGAGCCAAGAGAACAGGAAACAATGGTCAAGAAAAACTAATCCTTGAGAAAACAGAGCCAGTATTCTTTCTTCAGCGACACAGCCAGAGAACCAAAGAGGTTGAATATCTATCTGCTTTGCACATTTCAATAGCTGACCTTTTTCTCAGAAGGGCAAGAAAATTCCGTGCAAATCACCTGGCAGGTGTGACAATTCCACGGGAGGCTATTTCTGTTAGACTTAGCAGAAACAGTGCCAGGTGAGCTATCCTGCAGGAGCAAATGGGTGATAACCCAGTGTCTGAGGAGAAAAGGAATTGTTAATGGAAAAGAAATTGGGAGGGAAGAGAGGCTTCCGAGCATAAACACAATGGAGAATTACTACCACAAAATAGAGCACTGTTGTCACAAAACAGCAGAAATGGGGCTAAATGGGTTCTGGAGGCATCTTTGCATCACTTGAATGACGTTGGGACAATTTTGGATCAGTTGAAAGAGACCAAGATATGAGTTAAAATAATTTTGCCCCTGTTTGGGTCTTGGTGTTATTAAACTAATTTCTTAGATTATTTCTCAGTGCCAGTGAGCCTTATTTATGTACTCACTAATGGATATGCAGAAACACAGAGGAAAACCCAGAATGTTTTGATTCTACTCGTGTGTTTTACATTGACAGGATCCTTCTCCCCTTCAGCAAACACATCTTCTCCCTCCAGTGCAGGATATTTCTCCCTCTCCCTGGTGCACATGCTGTTGCTTGCCAGAAAATGTTGCTTAACTGCTTCCATTAGTGATGCTGTAAATCACAGGGATAGCTAAGATTAGTTTGCACTTTTGGAACAGGGAAAATATCCAGTTGGACACACTCCTATTGTCATTCCCTGTGACTATCATCTGGTAGCATCATACACATTAGTGAGCTGTAAATTTTGTAGACATTTTGAGGCATTATTCTTTACATTTACATGGAAAATCTTTCTTTTCCCTCCAAAACAAGAACATGTTTATGTTGAAATGGGGGCTAATAATGTCTTTTGTGAGATAGAAGGTTTTGATAAGGGTCTTATTTGTAAGAATAAAGCTTTCAAGAGAATAAAACAGCAGTCTGTTGGAGCAGAGAGTTTTGGAAGTAGAGCTTATTTAGTCATCTCAACTGAGTTTGTTCCAGGTGAGCATGCAATAGCAAAATAAGTGTTTGGAAGGTGAAAAAGGCCAAAATCTGTAGCAGCAGCGCAGCAGAATAGCACAAGCCCGGTAATTTCAATTATAATTTGTGATAAATTAATAAAATATCTTCTTAGAGATGCTGGAGTTACAGTTGTTTAAATGACTGAGATCTGGATTACAGTTTAAATCCCTTGGCTGCTTGAAAGTCTGAGTAGGTCCCACTATTTCTGCCTCTAAATAAAATTCAGGGAACATCTTTCACCTTATTTACTGATAACAGTTCTTCACAGCGTTGGTTCTCTCAGAACACGAACTGGGAAAGGTTTTCCTTCCCTGCCCTGAGCTCTTTCCCACGTGCTGAGTGCTGCTGCCCCATAAAGCTGGCGGGTGCTGAGACGTGGTGGAATGAGAGAAGGCCTGTCCTCCTCTAGGGCTTGTCCACAGCTGCATTAATTTGGCCACCTGAGCTGCCCAAACACCTGCAGGGCATAGGGGAGGGGGGTGCCCAGCCTGCAAGCACAGCAGGTTCCCTGGAATCACACATGGCCTGGTGTTTAACTGGTGAATCCAGTGCTGCAAAAGAACCCAGGCACCCTCCCAACATGAAGGAAGATCACACATAACTCGGTGCAGTTGTTTTTTTTTTTTTCCCTCTGACTCCTAAAAGAATCAAGCAAAGATGCCTTGGGATTCCTAACGGGGATGGGGAATTGCTTAACAGCAAACCCATCTGTTGAAAACTCCTCTTTGCTTTGATGAGGCCTCTAATGTCCCTGTGCCAGTTTCCCCATCAACAGTATGGTATGCTCTAACTAAGGAGTGTTTTTAGATTCCATCTTCAAAATGCTCGAGATTGAGTTTTTCATAAAAAAGTAAAGACCAGCAATCTGTTTAAACACAGCAGGGACTGCAGTAGGAATTGCTTGGACACTTTCAAGGATCAGGTGCTCTAATGCAGCTTCTGGAGCTGGGTTTAGAGGGATAAAAGGAAAATCCCAGTACGACTCCTGCTAAGCTCTGAAGCTTGCTGCTCTGTGTCTGTTCTGGCTCAGCATTGAGTGGATTTCACTCTCCCAGCCCAACCCTGTGGCTGGGCAGCCTCTCCAGCCCTGTGCTGTGTGTGCTGACACAGGGATTGCCTCACGTGTCCTGCCCCTCATCCAGTGCTAGGGGTGAAATTTCCAGGGCAGTTTGGCTGTAATGGGGATGGCCTCTTGCTGCTCTCCCTGAGGAGACTGGGAGGCTTTTTATCAATAGGTTACCCGCAGGGCCTGAAGGGAGCCACAAAGATGGAGAGAGACAATTGCCAAGGGCCATGGGCAGGGACAGCGCCCAGGGAATGGCTGCCAGGGCCAGAGGGCAGCGCTGGCTGGGACATTGGGATCCAGGAATTGTTCCTGGCAGGGCGGGCAGGCCCTGGCCCAGGGTGCCCAGAGCAGCTGGGGCTGCCCCTGGATCCCTGGCAGTGCCCCAGGCCAGGCTGGACACTGGGGCTGGACACTGGGACACTGGGAGGGGGCCCTGCCATGACACTGGATGGGCTTTAAAAGTCCATTTCAACCCAAACCAACCTGTGATTAATGAATGTGAAGGTGGTTAAACCAGACAGCCAAGCTTTGACCTGAAAGCAGCTGGATTTCAGAGGATTTGCTCTTCCTTGTGAGAAGAAGAGGAGGAGGAAACAATTTTTATTACTCCCAGAAGCCATGGTAAATTCAGAGATGGAAATCTTTCCCATGCCTCCAGTCTGTGCAGGTGGGGTATCATTAAGTGACCAGACTGATGTCAGAACGTGTCCCTGAGCAGGCAGAAGCACTTTCTGTGCAGGGCAGAGGTGGGAGGAGAACTCACTGACTCTATGAATGTGCTCAGAAATCCCTCTGGAGCAGGGAGCCCCAGGCAGGTCTCCAGTGACGATGATAATTTCAAGTGCCATCTTTAGTATCAGGGTTTTATGTCCTTAGTAAATGACAAACAATTCAAATGTCAAGAATGCCTTATCGCTGGGAAGGGATTTTTTTTTTCCTTGTCTCCTGGAGTTTTACCAGCCTGTGTGAATCAATTGTGAGAATTTGGAGGTAATTTGTTCCAAAGAGACAAGGATCAGTGAGTTCCCTTGGCTCCTTATTAGCTGGAAAGGGTGGGGGATAGAAAATGAGCATGTAGCTTAATAGGAAATCAAAGCTGGTCTGTGAATGTGTGTCTGGACTGGCTTATTCATGACTGTGATACACATTTAAAATATGCTGGTGGTGCTACAGTTGAAAATACAGCTTGCCAATGCTGTCAAATTACTATTTATTTCCTCTTAATTCCACTGGGTGTGACATTATACATCCAAATGTCCAAATACATCTATCATTTGGTCAGAGTTTTCGTTAGCCCTACTACAGCTCAAAAAGGTTATTTAAGTTTTCGCATGTGGAAATGACCAGCTGTGGAGATTCTAGAATTGAAAAGGGTATTTTTATATTTTGACCTGGCTTGACTTCTTTGCTTCAAAACAAGTATTTTGTGTTTTAAATTGAGACCACCCCTCCTCCCCCCCCTTTTTTTTTTTCCCCAGAATAAATGAAGCCATATATAATTTCACCCTTTAAAAACCTCCTTGTCTTCCTTTGGGGGAAAACACAGTATTTTAACCACTGATTTTGTCCAAGGTAAGTGTTGCTATGTGGTGTGAGTGATGGGATAGGCTCCTCTTGACGCTGTAAGAGGGTGATGCAGAGCGTGTCAGGGAGCCCAGCACAGTGTGTTTAGATTATGTGTTTGTGTAATCTTGAAAAAAGACACGACAGAGGCTAATGGGACCCTGCACAAACTGGGGGGCTGGTCTTCAGCTGAACCAGGCTGCACAAACATGGCCATTTACTAAATAAAATGCTGTGGCAGCTGGGGATGGGCACTGCCTGCTTCCCACTCACTGGGGGAGAGGGCTGGGCTGGAGGAAAAACCTCTTTTCCTGTGGCACAGCTTCCAAAGACTTTCAACCAACATAAATGATGACGAGATGCTCTCACAGAAAGTTCTGAATGTGACAGGCTGGCAAGGACCTTCCTCGCTCCTTAATAAAGTAATTACCTCCCCTACTGATGTCCCAGGAGCTGGCAGCAGCAGTTGTGTCCCTGGAAATGTTTCTGCCCAGGTCCTTGAGGGAATGTTTCCATCTCCCTCCCACACCAGTGGGGATTACATGAGTTAGTTACACACTCTTCTCAAGGTTTTTTAAATTCAGATTAAGGAAGTGCTGGACAACCTTCCTGCAGCTACTGGCGAAGCAGGAAGAGATAAGGCAGCTGCAGTGCCAAAGGCAATTTTATTTCTGAGGTCTCTGAAGCTTGAGCTTGTCTGATGTTTCATCAGAGGAGCCTGGGCTCCCCCTGTCACACAGCCAAAGGGGAAGGGTACCCTGTGGAGGGACAGGTCATGCTTGAGTGCCACGTGAGATGGGGAACAGCTCATGGAATTTAGGCCAAACCTCAGGAGATGGGTTCTGCTGACTGACTGAAAAACACAGGTGTGCCTTTGGCCACACAAGCCCTTCAAATTTGAAACGGAGTAAAAAAAAAAAAAAAAATTAACACCGAGTACAGGTTAGCTGTGTGACACAGGTCACTGTGGTTCTCCCCAGATGCTGCAGGATGTCTGCTCCTCCACACCTCCTGCCTTATGGGCTAGGGGTGTTTTTCAGCGTGTGGATGAATCTCCCGTGCCCAGCATGCTGGTTAGACTGCAGTACAGGAACTAAGGGAAAACTGCTTCTCTAGGCAGCTGAGTGCCATCGAGTACATCTGCCATTCCACATTCCAAATTCCATATGGAACCTACATGGGTTTTGTAATGGATGCTGGCAGCACACCCCAAGTGTGTCTGGAATGAGTAAAAAAGATCAGGTGAACCAGGAGAACAGGGAGGCAAAGGAAACCTGGCTGGGAAACATTCCTTAGCCGGGAATGTTTGGACTAGACGATGTAAAATTGCTGCCTGAGTATGAGAAACAGCTTTAGATCACACTTTCCTGGCTTCTGGTGGGTTTCACCAAGTTCAGCATTTTACATCATTAGGAAGATGTTGGCTTTGTTTTCACTTCTCTAGAAGGTGATTCTGGAAGAGAGGGAGGGGGAGGATTCAGTCACGGTGAGCCTTCCTAGGCATTAGGGAGTGGGCTCTGCCCCTGATGCCAATGGGGCAGAACTGGAGACCAACTGAAATGATAAAAGCCTCAGAGCACTAAGAGAGCATTTATTCCCTCCATCACAGTGCAGCCTCATCTCTTGGTGACAGTGTATTTCCACTGCTCACTGCTGTGCTTATGGAGGTGGAAAGGGCATTCTCAGAACAGCGACACTGTTCCAAGAACAGGAAATCTTCCTGTCATCCTTGGACTCCGCTTTGTCTTTCCTCCTCCACCAGCCACGTCTGCCCAGCTGCTTATCAGTCCCTCCAGAACAGCAGACCTTCACAGTGATCCCATCCCTTACTCATGCTTTACTCATTTCCCAACAAGGCAATTACTGCTGTTCAATTCAGCCTTCCTAAAGCCCTGCTTTAGATTTGAGGTCATTTAAAGTGCAGATGTGGATGAAAATTAATATAGCATTAACCCACACCAAGCACATGCAAGGGCATAAAATAGTCTGTGTGTCCCCCAAAGAGTGACACGTTGTGTTTCAGATGTTCGGGCATCGACAACAACATCCACGATGCTGTTCAGGAAAAAACGATGAAGTCCCAATGTGGAAGTACTTTTCCACAGTAGCAGGCACAACTACAGCTTCAGTCACATTCTATCACGGTCCCCTTTGCACAGGGAAAGGTGTACAGGCCTGCTGTGGGTACCAACTCTTTTGCATGACGAAAAGAAAGCCAAGAAAGCAAAGTTTTAAGATCCTAACCTGGGAAACCAGTATTTAGTTTATGTCTTACTAAAAGAGATGAGGTATCAACCTCTTCAAAGCTAAAATCTTGAAAACCAAAGAACTCCTCCTGAGGCAAGCACCTGCCCTGAAGCAGCAATTTCAAAACAACTGCAGTTTGTCAGTTTAAAGATTTTGTTACCAGATAGTTTTGTTGAGCGGCCATGCAGCTAGCTAGCACATAATGGATAGCCTGAAAATGTCATTTAAGGCTCTTATCCCCTTTATTTAAGGGGGAAAATAAAAAAATCCCAACTAGGAAATATCCATCACCCACATATAGGCCAAAAGGATGAGCTGCCATACAACAAATAAAGTTTGAACAACAAATAATGAACAGGAAGAGGCCTGAGCTTCTTAGATGATAAAACCTTAAAATAGAAGGTTTTTGCAACACAGTTTCCTCCACAGTTAGTAGTTTTCAAACACTAGAACAAAAAAATTTCAGTGGGTTCTTTCACTGGTACTCCTACTTGCAGCTAAACCCCAGAGATTATTAAGAATTCATCTAGTCTAGATGAATTCATTAGAACAACTTGGATTATTAGGAAATGTGTGAATATAATAAAAATGCCATTATTTATTAAAGAAGTAATAACTATAATGTAAGTGTTCAACATTAAAAGTTACCAGATGATTCTCTGCATATTTTGAACATGTATACACCTGCCAGTCAAAACCCAAAGAACCTTGGGAATCTCCCTGCCCCTTGTGGAGGAACAGCTCCTTTGAAATCCAAACCTGAGTTGCTTTGATGTCCTGTTTTGGAGCAGAATCCACATTTAAAGTTGCAGGAGCAGATTTTGCACTCCCCACATCTCCTGCCCAGTCCCAGGCCTCTGTGTGTGCACAGCATGGTTACAGTCCTGCAGCTCTGCACTGCTCTGGGTCACAGCCAGGGGTATTGACCTGCCCCAAATTGGAGAAATCTGTTTTTCCTGAGCCCTGATTAGAAAAGTTTGGGATGGCTACTTCTGAGGGTGATTTAGATTTGCAGAGTACATGTGAGAGAACACTAAAGTCATGACTCAAAATCACTTTTTTCCCTAGCTGCAGGGTAATCTGGATTGATGAAAATTAGGTTTTCAAACAAGAATGACAAGAGTTAACATACCTTTCAGTGTGTTTTACTTTTTAGTTTTGCTCCTTCTGATCACAAGCCTTTCAAGAACAACAAATACTGCAAACAGACAACTCTCCCAAATGCAACCAGGAAGAAGTCACACTCCTGTTGTCTGATTTAACACACACCTGTCAGGCATTATTGAAAAAGTAACTAGATTACTGAAGTATGCAAAATCAGGAAATAAGTGCTAATGGCAGGTATCATTAAAAGTAATCTAATCTTTACTACTGGTGAGTGTAACTTAGTTGCTTCCACCTTTATATTATGACATGCAACTTTTCCTTATCTGCAGCTAACTGTTCATTCTGCTACTTTAGAAACTTTTCCATACATGCAAAAGCAGTTAGCAGTGCCTTTTGAATCCTTTCCTCAGTATTTTGGAAGAAGCTGGGAAATTACATACCTGTGAGAGCTAAACCTCTAAAAATGAGTACATGTGGTATTTTACCAGAGAGCAGTCCAGGTGTCTCATATCCCCCCATCTGTGCCTCATCAGACATCACTACAATTATGGTCCCTGCCTTTATTTCACATCTTAACAACAGAGATATTGACAGAGTACTTGAGAAATCACAAGTTTAGAAACAAATAACTGAGCGTAACTTAGGTCAGAGGTCACATTCAATGAGAGTGGAGCCATCACCTACAAATCAAGAGGAATTTTTCAGGCAGCAATACTTTGATAAACATCCCCTATAGTTAAAATGCCCTTTATTCCTCAAAGAGTGGTCTTATTGCTGTGGCTGATTTACCATTTTAAGTTTTCATTCAACAGGTCAGCTGGACAAGAAATTTAAAAGAATTAAAAACAGCAAGCCTTTTCAACTGTTAAAAACAATAGGAAAAAAAAAAAAAAAGGAAAAAAAAGAGCTCCCCTGAAACTCATGACACACACCAGACACCCTTCCACGAGTTACAACAGGAGTGTCAGTGCTGACCTGGCACTAAAAAGCACATCTCATCTGGGTTATGATCACTAGTGCTGGCCCGTCCGCAGGGGTGTGCACCAGGAGACAGGGTGTCCATGGTGTGAGAGGAGGCTTGGTGAGGCTGCCCGTCCTTCCTTGACACAAGATCCGCTGCTGGGCGCTCGGGGACGCTCTCCGGGTGCTACTGCGTGAACAGGATGCTGAAGGCCATCACCACACAGCACACGGCCACGTAGGGGCTCTTCCTCTCACCTGGCAGGAGGGGAAAGAACACACAAGAAACAGAAATTCAGGCGTGCCTAAACGGACCCACCCGCGCCTGGCCTAACGCTGAGACTGTGCCGCAGCGCGTGCAAACTGGTATTCCAACACTTCCAGCAGGAGGAAGGTGGACAGAAGTACAGCTGTGTACTCACAGAGAACCTGCAGGGCCACTGGTGGGAACTCAGACTCAGGGCGGGGTGATTTTGCTACATGAAAACAGAGCTGGGGCTCTTTGCTTTCAGGGAGGGACTGGTAAACAGCGCCATGGAGAAACAGGAAAAAGGGGAATGGCCTCAGGCTGAAGGAGGGCAGGGTTAGATGGGATACTGGGATCCAGGAATTGTTCCTGGCAGGGCGGGCAGGCCCTGGCCCAGGGTGCCCAGAGCAGCTGGGGCTGCCCCTGGATCCCTGGCAGTGCCCCAGGCCAGGCTGGACACTGGGGCTGGACACTGTGAGGGCCCTGCCATGGCACGGGTGGCACTGGGTGATTCTGGGTCTCTGTGAAAGGCCCACGTGAGGACTTCCATCTCACTTCAAACCATCCTTTCTGAGGTGCAGTTTTATGCTGCTACCTCCAAGTGCCAGAATCAGGGGGCAGGCAGTGGGAAGTTGTCCAGGACACCCCACTTTTGCTGGCTCTGCTCCTCTGTGTCAGCTGAGGCGCAGCTGGTGCTGTCTGGACCTGGTACCTGTCACCTGCAGTGGGAAACTTCTCTGCAGGGTGTCACGCAGAAGCCAGAGTTGCGAGCTCACAGCTGCCCAGACAAGGCCAGATGCCTTTTTTTTTTTTGCTCTGCTAAGAAGACATAACATTGCTAGCATGTGGAGAGGGTCTGGTACACAGATTTCTGTGACAAAAATGGTCAGCAGATCACAGAAGCTGTACTGACACCTCTATCTTCTGACTCTTTCAAATTGGTGTCACAGTTTCCCAGGGCAAACTGTGAATGAAAGTTAAATTTACCCCATAAACAGACTTTTATCTGGTGGAAAAAGCAGTTGTGAGAGATCTATTCCCACCCATTTAGTCCAGGACAGAACATTACAGAGGTCTCTTTTTCACCAAGAAAAAAAAAGATTCTTAGGTGGGGAAGTGTAACACAGTCAGGGGTAATGTTAATCAGACTAGTACCTACTTACATGAGCACTATTCTCCATTAATTAGCAGGATGTTTTTACACTTAAAATTTGTTCTTCATGGCTCCACTGAATTCTCCTTGGAGAGACAAACAGTGGATGGTACCTCCAGCCTACAGAACTGCCAGGGAGTGTTAGTCCTGAAACTGTCTTTCAAGGGGGAAGATCTCTGCTTTTACACACCCAGGACTATAAAGACAGAACTGGGGCTGTTTGCTTTAAGCAAAAAAAGTTCAATTTCCCTTTGCTATGTGAGGTCTTTTTTCTTTGCAAACTACCTTATCAGGGACATAGGTTTTCAGAGAAACATTAAAGAGAAAACCCCACCAAGGCTCCCAAGTCTAGCATGGTGCAATTTTTAGGAAAGTAAGTATTTTCTTTTACCAGCAGGACTTTTAAACACAGAGGGAACAAACCTTCCACAGTAAAAGAAAAATAAAATACTTGCAGTGACACCTCCCATACACAGGACTGATTGCCCGGTGACATTACAAGATGCTGTCATGATCTGGCATATATTTAATTAAACTTCAAATAACTGAACGAATTAATGTCTGCAGTTTCACATCTGTTTAAAATAAATTCTGAGGAAGTACAACTCCTACGGTTCAGGGTATTACAATTTTCATATGGGTTATGCTTTTCTGCTCTTAATTTTCTTAAAAGAGAAATCACCATGTGGCAGGATTAAACATTATTTTGCACAACTTGGTAAATATGTAACCACTTGCCTGTGATTAAGATCTTATGTACATGTGAAAAGGTTGTTTAAACATACCAGGGATGTGAAATGTAAAGGAAACCAGTAGATATTTTTGTTTTTAAAACCTACATTTTCTACTTGCCTTTGTGATTAATACACACAAAATGATAGGAATAATCTCCCAAGCCCATTTTTACTTCTTAGTCTAAAAGGAAGTCAAAGCAGTCCACTCTAGATGCAACTTGCAAAAGAAACATAGCTAACTAAAAAAAAAAAATATATCCTCGCACTTCATTAACTACGAAAAAGATGGCAAGGGCAAAGCAAGGTGAGGTACTCTCTTCAACCTTGAAAAACCCTAATGCAGCTGAATTTTTACATTTGTTTTCACTGCTGTAGCTCAAAATTCATTTCTGACAGCTGCCACTTTCCCGGTATCTTTCAATTACAGCACTCAAATTGGTTCTGCTATGTCTATTATCTAAATGGGACAATATCTGCAATCATTTTAACAACTGGTCTTCACCAAAACCCTATTTTTTTTTTGTCAATGCTTTTTTTGACATCCTGTAAAATGTTCTGCCCAGGAATGCAGAAAGGGAATCATACAGGCTTTCTTTAGGTTCAATGACAAGTAGGAAGACCTAGAATTACAAGTTCAAAGTTCCTGCTCTGAAATAACAATACAATTTGAACACCGATGATGGGTTTGTAGATTTTTGTTTTCCTAAATCGTGGATGTACCTTAATTGTTAAGATTAAACTTCTGCTGCATATTCCAATTTCCTTCTCAAAACAAATTCAGGATAAGGATTAAAATAAATATAAAACCAATGTTATGGGAAAATGTCAAGAATCAGATAGAGCTGATCAGCCTGTGTGCAGATGTCACTTGCCACGAACAGCTTTGTGCAATGTAAAAGTGCACAGAAGCTGAGTAAAGAAAAGAGAGGAAAAAACCCACATTTATGCTTAAAAAGAACCTTAATGCATTATGAACTCCATGTTGTTTTATTACTATTAAGGTAAATATCTGGGTTTTTTCCAACACTCCACTGCTATTTTAAACGGGCTGCAGTTTGTAAGAAATCACTGATTTCTCTGCACATTAGAAACACACCCTTGGTTATTTCTCATGGCAAAAAGTGCAAAAGAGTTTTGAAAATTTAACGCCAGATACATGAAATGACATGCAAAGGATTTCCATGATGCTAATCTAAGAAAGCAATATCCTGCCCTCTTATTTCATGGAGGTTAAAACCTGCATTTTTGAAGACAAAGGATGTGTATGGTTTTCATTGCTACATGGCAACATTATCCTAATAAATTATGCTAGAAATAGGACTGATCTTAAAGATTTTGAAAGAAAGAAAAGAATTACCAATCCTGGCGCACTTCCAGAATATCCCCAACAGTCTGTAAAGATAAAATAAATTCATTAGGCTCTTGATTTAATACATCCAAGTCAACTGATTTTCCTTCTTTTATGTTAAAAAAATCTGAATTGACAGTACTTTTTCAACTATGAATGAACTATGAATTACAGAAATGGCAAATTCCTAAGTCTAGCAGGGGTATTTTTGCATGCAAAGATACATTTAACTCATTCTGTGTTCTGGATTTAAAGATTTCATCAGAACCCTGGATTTATCTACAATAAAGTACCCCAGAGACAAAAAATGTTATGAAGAAAAAAAAAAAAAAACAACCCTTCACAATTCTTCTGTTCTTTTTCTTATTCCTTGACCAACATTCACCTTGCTCAGGTCCCTTCTGTGCTGCTTGCCCAGGACGTTACCTCCCACGAGTGAAAGACCAACAGAGAAAAGCAGAATTCAAGGCAGGGAACACGGTAAGGGATGTCACAAACCTACAGTTTCTCTGTGTAACTAAAATAATCTCATGCTGACTGCTCCAGAGGAACAAGGACTGCTTTAGGATCTGAGGAAGACAAGGGGAACAGTACTGAGGGGTCCTGTGCAAGGAGACAGATTTTGTCTGCAGGAAAGTCTCCTTCATAGTATGGCACAGAAAGAACACTGTGGGGAAGCATCTGGAGAACTGCCATCAAGCAGGCAGTAGATACAACCCCACAAATAATGTTCTGAACTCACACCCAACAAAGGTTTGATGGTCTCTTTGCCCTTATTTGGGCTCTGAGCGTTGCCTTGCTTCTAACACATTTAAATGCAGACAGGTAGGCTTGGGCTTTTGTTCCTGCATGCTTGAGTAGTCAACACTTCCGTGCACTTTTATTTCTCTGCTACTTCCATTTAACGTCCTCCTTTATGGTCTTGGTTTATTTCAGCATCTCTCTGTCCATTTAGGGGCCTCCTCTATTTCTGAGACAAAGATTCAGCGCTGGGCAGCTGAAGACCAAGTGGCTGAGGTGTTCAAACTCGAAGTGAAATGCTTTTTTGACTTATGTACCCCTGGCCGACCATCATGAACAGCACTCCATCTCCATTTTCAGAAAACAGACATTTTCATTTGTGCTTTAGATTTTCAGTTTTACCTCAAGCAAAACACACACACACACACATACACAAACCAACACTTATTTGGTTCTGATTACATTTCTGTCCAGCCAAAGCTCTTTTGTTTTCTGCTTTTATGCAGCTCCACAAGCAGAAGTAATGATCCCTGCATATAGACCACCACACTTTTCCAGGCTAAGAGGTCATACAATAAAGTAACCTGAAGACATCTATGCGCTTTTTGAAGATGTGTGCGGGTTGAAAGGCATTCATGTGTAAATTTTAGAGAGCAAAATACACAGCCCTGAAGTGCTCCATGGACAGCACCACAGGTTCTCAAAACTGCTGTTCACTCCCTGTAAAACTAGAATTTACAGATTGTATGCTGCAAAACCAAGAGGAAAACTTTCACAGCCCTGCTTCTCATATTGCCATCTCTCAAAAGGTTGCCCAGGAGATCAAAGAAATAAAATACTATCATTCTGTTAATACACTTTTGAAGAATCTTCCATAGGGAAAGAATATTAACCCTTTCAAGCAGCTTGGAAGTCTGTTGAATTTGCCTCACAATCTCAACAAGGGCATTTTTTAATCTTCTCAGGGATTTCTTGACTAATATGAAGCCACTCCTGCACACTGCCCTACAAAGCCCCCTTGGTGAAAACATAAATTTTCCTGCCTGATGTGCCAGGTACAAATCAGAGGACAGGTTTCACCAGCTGCCCTTAACAACTGCAATTAACAGTTTATGAACCTGAAGCCACTGACATGAGGACTGACCAGCCTTCCCATGATGACACCAAAACATTTTAAGAGGCTTTTGTGCCACTGGAACAGCTCAGCTACCTCTGTTTGTCCACATAACCCGCTGCTGAGCAGAAGCAGATTGAATTCTGGATGTTCTGATGACACACCCTCTGAAGAACTGGGGAGCTCCCACTGCAGGAGAAGCCTGTGCAGACCCCCTGCTCCCCTGGTTTTTCCACTACTGCTCATCCCAGGACCACCACAAGAACCTCTTCAAGTCAAAACCTCCTTGCTTATTACTGAAGTGATGCTGCCTTGAGTAACTCTGCTCCAAAACAGCTCCTCCTGCAGCACCTCCTCAGTGTAACTGCACTATTCCTCTTTTGTCCTTCATGTTCTGCTCTATCCTTGTTTGTATGCAGGTGGAGGTGAGGGTCTGGCTGGGATTCCTGCTGCTTTATGGCAGCCACAGCCCAAACGTGCACAACCTGCTGCATATTCCATTCCTCAGTGCCAAATGCTAAAAGCACTCATCCTGAAAAGCCATGGTGGTTATGTGGAGAACAAAAACCACAAATAAATGGAACCTCTTAGGCTGAGGAGGAGGAGTTGCTGGAGCCTTAGACGACCACTGCTAAGGATGGGTGTGCTGCAAAATGACATGTGTTCACCAGGAGAAGCCCAGTGCCACTGCAGGAGGGAGTGTGAGACATCCCCACTGCAATGCTGATGGAAAATCAAAGGAGATCTCTGCTGCACATGAGCTAACACATCCTTCTGGTTAGCAGGGAGGAGAGAATTATGTTGTGGCGCACATTCTCCTCCAGTTAGCATGAAACGAAAAGTAAATCTCCGCTTGCTTTCCCAGCCTTTAACACTGTTACTCAGGACTGAGCACATGGAAACATTCAGGGAAAATGAAGGTTTAAGGTTCTGTTTGGCTTGGTAGGAAAAGACAGTTTGGCAGAAATGAGGGGGAGGAAACACAGGGTGTTATGAGGACGGGTGACATCACTGTGCAATGGTGTCTCTTAACCAACAGAAATATGTTTCTTTGCTTATTATCAACAGACCTAAATCCTCAGCAAAGTTACCACTCACTCAGAAATACAGTGAACAACTATCAACATTCCTCCTCTCCCTCACTTCCTCACTTTAGTGCTACTTTCTCATGCCTTTGATTTGGAGCAGGAATGATGAGGTAAGAGCATCTCCGTGGTAAACTGAAATATCACGAGGATTTTTTTTTTGTCCCACACATCCAGACATTTCCATTGGAGCAGAGAGTGTGTTAGAAGAGAGGGACAGGGGTTTAGCACCATGTGAGCTCCATGTAAACATCGACCATACAGGAAACGAATTTCACTGTTTCCAGCAGGCCAAGGTTTTATTCTCCAGTACAAAACAGTCTACAAATACATATATATATATATATATATATAAAAATAAAAACCAAAATGGTATGTCCTAGATCTACATAAACACAAACCTACACATCAAACGCCAAACTCCTCCACAGTGTCAGCACCCTTTGGAAACGTCTTATGAAGGGAGTTCTATTGTACTCCAGACAGATTTGCCTCAAGAATAAACAGAGTAGCTCCAGATTAAAGGAAATACTCCTTGCCAAGAACAGCACTAAAATTTTTAATCAGTAAAATAAACATTCTTACTTCTTACTGTGTATACCTCATTGACTATTGTGTTATCTTCCACAAGCAGACACCCAAACTCCCCTCGTCCCCCCGCTCCCTGTCCTTCATGAAGTCATCCTTTCTTACATCTTTACTTCCATCCAAAAAATCCTCTCATGTCAGTGGCAATTTCACAGCCTCATATAAAAGGACTCAAGTGTTGTCATGTTAGAACTCCAAATTAGGAAAAAACCAGCTGGCGTACTTTGGGTATCCTACACTGCTAAAATTTTAAAAACCTGGATAATAAACCAGCAGCCCCAGAGGTTAGTTGCAACAAATGTTTTCAGAAGAAAAACACTCAGGGTTCTTGGTCACAATTGTCTATTTAAAACTGGACACTTCTGAATTTAATTGCAAAAGTGATGGAAGACACTTAGGGAAGAAGAACATTTTATTTAACAGGAAATCACCTAATGGAAAAAGTGGAAAAGTCAAACACTCAGCATCCAAAACCTGTCTGTTTTTCCACCTAGAATTACCTCCTGCTCCTACCAGCAGCATCTCCTTGGCACTAGCCTTAGGTGACAGCATTACTGAAGTTCTATGGACAGCCCCTGAGGTTTCTGTGTCACTACTGCCCACTGAAAACCTTGAAACCCACCACATTTAAATCACAGTTCTGCTGATCACAGCTAGCATCCGTATGATTTGAAAAAAAAAAGAAAAAAAGTTAGGTTTGTAGAGGCTTTCAAAAACTCTTCTAGGAATTCCTCTACTTAAAGAATAAAACCCCATCATTTGAACAGACCACACAAGAGGACTGTGTTGCTTATTTAAAAAAAAAAATCCGCTTTTTCAGTTACAAATCATTACTAAAGCTGTGTTTCAAACTTGTATCTGCAAAACACCTATCTTGAAAACAAACAAAAAGCCAGTTTCTGCTAGTTTCTTACCCACCCTAGGAATCAAAAATAAATCATTGTAGCAATAGCCACATGAGCCACATGTAGGAGAATCTTTTATTTCTGTCTTTCATTTCTGTATCTCTAAGAAGCATCTAACAACAAAGTTACAAATCTAGAAGATTAATAAGACAGTATTAGCAAGGTCAGTGAGCTAATACACTCTTCCAATAAAATTGCAACTAAGTGCTTGCCAATACCTCATTGCACTCCACTGTGAGGTACAGAATTAAGATTTTTATCTTAAAAGAGAGAAAATATTCAAAGCAGGACCTGTATTACCACACACTTCATCGGGAGATGCAGAAAGGCTGTGGTGGAAACCGCACAGCTCGGGGGTGTTTGAGATGATCAGGCCACATACCCCGTTTTGTTTTTGTCCAGTAAGCTGGGAGCCAAGGATCTGATGTAGGCACAGGTACAGATGAGCAGCAGGATCACAGTCAGCAGACTCTGGAAGTTGAAGATGGCAGACTACGGAAGAGAATCAGGAAAACAAAGAATTACATCTCTGCTGTGCAGAACTTCTCTCGAAGAGGAGGTTCTGGGAAAAAAAAAATAAAAATGGGCGACCCCTTAGACAACACCAAAAATGAAACCTGCCACGGCCGTGAGCCAGAAAAGCTTTGGAATCCACGGAATACGGTGGTGGTAGTGCAAGTAGAGGTGAGGACTGACTGGCAAGTAAACCAGCAGCAGCCAAGACAAAAAAATAACAGAAACTGTGTGGGAGGTTTGTTAATATACCACTTTTTAAGGGCCACATTTAACAGATTTGGTATTTAACTGATTTAACAGATTGGTAGATATATACAGCTAAGCCCAGCTGAACTCTGGTAACTTATTCCTCTCATTTTCAAACAACATTCTGATTTTAAACTGAAAACATCCTTATTTTCAGTTTAATTGAAAAGAATTAAATTATTTCAGAAGGCCTAGTTATTTGGTAAATCCTGAAGAAACAGATGAAATTACCTTAGAATTGAGAAGTAAAGTTCTATTGTTGATTGCAACACTGATCAGCCTGATTGCAGAAGATACAATTCTTGAGAAACAGCTGCAATATTTGGCAATTTACTAAAGCCTGAAGTATCAGTAATAGCAGAAAGTACATCCCCGTAACCTTTACGAACTTTTTTTTTTTTTAAATGGTTTTGGGGTTTCTCTTAAGTGTCTCAACTGAGATGCTGGTCAGCTAACAGCACCAGGTGGTGTAACAGGCAAATGTTTACTTCAAAAAGCTTCATTTTACATTTTTACCTTCTACTACACTCATATGCATACCTGATTTAGTGTGAGCTCAAAAATATATATAATATTGTCAAAGCAAATGCAATAAATTCACTCTTTGTTCTGGAATTCTGGTGAACTTCTGTCTCCTGTGTTCAGAGAGCTCAACCCAGCTGGCCAAGTAGCGATATTTAATTAAAGGTAAATATTTAGCACTTAGGAAGGGATATTACATTGGCATTTCCTTCTCCAAGCATATTTTAGGGCACATCAGAGCCTTCATTTCCACACAACCTGAGGCACATCTCTGTTGATGTGCACGTGCTTTCTTTCCTACGTCACAAAATTACAACGTTTTGAAGCTCTGATAATGAAATCTATCTAGTTAATGAGAATTATAAAAGAAAATCTCAATATTCTAGTTCAGTGTGGCTCTAGCATGAAATTAGGAGAGAAACGTGAGAAGCTCTAGTAGAAGGAAAACCATTGGAACACACACAAGTGTTCTGATACTGAGATCAAAAACCTGGTGACCAAAACCCCCCAAAATCAACAGCAGCAAAACAAAATAATAAATCAATTATTTAGAAGTCTCCATGAATCAGAGGAACTCCAGAGCATGCACAGTCTGAATGCATGCTTTAGGCAGGGCTAGCTATCTAAAGTAATTGCAATATCTAACTTAATGGGGTCCAGCAGGTCACTCTGTTAAGAAACCTCCCCGCAGAGATGCTCTGACTCTGCACCCTGGACAGGAGATCCTGGCATCCCTGAAACCCACCTTTTATCCCTCTGCCTGCTCTGGAGGATCCCGACCTCCAGGAAAACACTGACTTTGACCCTCACCCATGAAGAAAGCTTCCAAACATCTCTGGATAAACCAGGATCCACTAAAGACAGATAAAAAGCAGTACAGTGTGTCACTAAGGTGAGAAACTTAAGTTTTAGGGAGCTAATCTGGAGTCAAAAGTGAAGAAACAGAGCACTGTCTCTCGTAGTGCCTCTTCTTCATGTACTCCATGCTTTGCAGTGTTAGTAGCACAGAAGTGATTGACTATCATTTGCCACAGTTTTTAGTTACATAAATGGACAAGAAATAGTAATTAGTAAAGGAAGAAAAATAAGTTACGTTTCTAGTGTCAATTGGACAAAAGTGACTACAAAAGACCTTGAAACTGAGCATTCGAGGCCATTTTGATGGTGGGTTCTCCTAAGCACTCAGTCCTGTGAGGACAGTGCCAGGTTTTGCAGGTAATAATAAACCTGAAGACCAAAGAGAGAAGCTGTCCATTTTCTCCTGCACAGAGGACAACACGCTGTCATCCCCAGCAGCGGCCTGTGCGCTCAGCAGAGGTTTCTGCCAGCCCCAGAAACCAGCAAGCCTCACTCACTCCTGGCTCCTGCGGGTCTAGGAAGGCGGCGTGGCCGGGCCCAGGCTGCCTCCCGGCACAGCCACACAGCTCCTCTCAACTGATTAATCCCATCAGTCCTGCGGGACAGACAGCTGCTCCCATGGATTCCTGCAGCTGCTTCCCGGGCCCGCACCGGGCACTCCGGCGCTGCAAAATGGCACAAGGGCACGCTCGCTTCCTCCCGGGCAGGGCGTGGAAACGTATCTTCGTGAAATGTGCCGCCAGCCAGCCAGCCGGGGCAGCACATGATCGTGGATAATTGCTCTTTGTTGGGGTCCTCACGTTGCTCCCCCAGATATGCGTGGCTGCGATCACATCTGCCCTTCCACTGGAACGTGCTCTGAATGACTCGTTTATCTGCGCAGACACTTTGAAGGGGCAGATGTGAGCATTCCAAAAACTTGCTTACGATTTCTGGAAATGAGAACTTACTCCTGAATTAGGCAGTTTCACTCGTCACATCTGAAGTAATTCTCATCGTGGCCCAGCTGAATTCACAGAAAGCAGCAACGTACATCTGGCTGCTCCAACCAATGCAATAATTAAAAGCTGCTGCAAGAGTTACATGCTGCTCGGAATCCTGTTTAAAAAACAGTGCTTTTAAAAAATACATACCAAGCTACTTGGACAACGTAGATGCGTTGCTGGTCATTTGTTCAGACCGGACTCTTCCAATTAAAGTGCATTACTTGCAGTTTTTGAATTTGTGTCGACTGGCTTAGGTAGGTCCTGTGAGCCTTGCTCCCACCACAAACAGACCCCAGCACACGAAGGAACTGGTGCTGTCTCTTAGACTGTGTCTCCCTGAGGGCCAAATGACAAATAACTTCCTAAGAATCACGCTGCAACGCCAGAAAGAACCAGGACTGGCACTTCATTCTGGCTGCAGACAGCGCAAAGCTTTAATTGCACTGAATTTTCTGCATTTGGCACATTTCTGACAACAGTGGGAACACCTCACTTGCTCCATTCCCCTCCTGCTCCCCACCCTGTGGGGAGCACCACATCACCTGCAGCACTGACCAGGTATTGTATTCACCTGAACCTGCATCAGCCAAGTTTTTACCAGTGTCTTCGGAAATTTAAAGACCATGCACCTCAGCCTCGAGAGCTACATGCCTGAAAGCTGTTTTAATTCTTTCCCAAAACCAGGCCTTTAAAAAAACCCTCAACATTATTTTCTGATCATAACGTATCTCAGTAAAAACTCCATATAATAAACCATAAAGAATTAATACTCCTGAAAGTTTTATTGTGTTGCGATTAACAGCAGTGACTCGTATTAAAATAAATACTCTTGGGAATATCCAGTAGCTGGAAATCAAGTGGTACAGCTAGGGATGTCTGAATGAACTCCCATCTGAGTATAGACTAAAGTTTAATGTACTTTAGTAAGCGCTGACTGAAAGTTAAAAGTTGTTGCTGTGGCTGTGACAGGGAATCATGACAATTGCCCAGCTCCTGTGAACCTCATCATAGACAATGATGTCCCCTCAACATTTAATTTACTACACCAGGGCAGAAGAAACAGGAAGAAAAAAAAAAAAAAAAGAAGGCATCAGCCCAGAGATGTGGATATCAACAGGCCCTGCACCTCACAGGAGTGTTTAACACAATATGCAGAAATAGCCACGACGAATGCACTGATTCCAAGCACCTTCCTGCACTGACAACACCCCCCATGGCAAATCACTGCAATTTATTTATCCACCTCTGCAGTTTTCACTCACCCACCACCCCAGCGTCCTCTGCCTGAGGCACAGCTCTGCTCCCCTGTCCTTGCACACCCACAAACCCCTCACTGAAGCAACAGTGACGATAAATCCCAGCCTCGGGTTTGATGCAACTCTCGGTGCCGTAAAGGACCTGCTGATTTTCCCCTTGCCTCACACGCTTTTGTTTAGAGTAAACCACCTGGCACCGTGGTTCCAGGGGCAAGGGGACGTGCAGGAGAACATAAACCCTATGCTGCTGTCCTTCTGGGTGGCTAGAAAGCCTAAGACAAAAGGCTCTCCGAGTTTATCTCAGCAGACCTAGCACTGAAACCAAAGCTTACCCTTCCCTAGGCTTTAACTATTTACAGAATGATTATTTTATCTCTGGTGTGGCCGTGATGATTTCATCCGTCTGTGCTATAAAAGCAGAGGCCACGGCAGTGCCAGCAAGTTGCAAAACTTTGCCCTGTGGTTGCTATTTGTAATAACCAACTTCTGTGGGCGAACACAGATAAATAACTGGAATATTTCAAAGTAAGTCTAATCTTTGTGTAATACGCTGCAGAATGCTCAGTCTTGCTGGAATGGTTGTGTTTTCTTCTTTTGTTTTTTTTTTCCCCTCCCCAATATAATAAAATTGATGAATGATTTTGCTTTCTGGAGCCAAATATGGATAGCCAGTCATTCAGCTGCCTTCCTCATACTGGAAATACGAGGAAGAGCTTACATGAATGCAGTTGAACTTTAGTTAAGCACGAGCTGATGAAAATTTTGTCACAGAAAAGTTAAATCAAGCTATGAAATTATAATGAAGAGGTCTTTACAAAGCTGAAAGAAAAAAATGCTTATTATCTAGGCTTTCCATTAGGCCTTGCAATTCTTATCTTGTCAGTAAAAATGAAATTTTTAGGAGTATAATATTGAGAAAAATCATAGGATAAAAATTATCTAGTACTACTCCCAACCTGAAAGCAATTGCTAAAAACTAATTAAAACACACATCTAATTGTATTATTTTCCAATCTATTAAAAACAATTATTTTTTCCCACTGCTGCCAAATGCAATCCGATGACAATGAATGGAAAACAAGCATTTGTAGAAGAGGAATGCTAATTAGGACTATAAAAAAATTACAAAAAGTACAAATTAGTTAGGTTTGAAGCAATTATTGGCAAAACTACACAACAAAACTAAGCAAGGCGTGTTAACAAGTTTCCAAATACCAGCCAGATGGAGTTGTTCCAGTTTGAACAGGGTTTCTTACTCTGGATTTACAGCGTCTTCTCCTCAATATTTAATTGCAAAAAAAATAAAGTACAATATTTAATACTGACTCGAATTTCCGTCTAAAATATGTATTTTTGCAATCACAGAATCTATGAAAAGACTTGATTAGAGAAGTAAGGAAATTTTTTTCCCCTAGTCATTTCCTGGACAAGCACATAACCAAGTCTAAATGGCAAGTACAACCAACATGTATGATTCCAGTCAAATGAAGACTAATACATCTCCTTGCAGCATAACCAATCTCCTCAAACAATTTAACAATTAATTAAACATATGGGCAGAGCTGCCCTCTCCGATAAAAAGCTCACTTAGCTTTAAAACATTTAGGGTTTTTACTGTAACTCAAATCCACAGACAAGCAGTACAAAAGACACCTCAAGGCCATGGTGCTGAAATTCCACACGGGCTCGAATTCCTTCCTCTTTGCCCCAATACCTGGTTTGAAAACTGAACTTTGGCTGTGAGCAACTAGCAGATGCAGCATTTCACCAAAATATCTTACTATAAAAAAAAGTCTTTCACCAGGGCCACTGTAACACAAAGCTGTTCATGTTCACATATTTACTAACCAGACAGAATTATGGTGGATATGTCAGTAAAATCTTACAATATTTTTTCCTCCAAGTCTTCTCTGCAGATTACACAGTGATAAACTTTACAGATATATTTTTCCTCTGCCATCTTTTCCCATTAGGAATATTTTAAATAACATTTTTTTTAAAACTAACTCCCTCTTCTTAAGTTGCACACCACACTGTTCAGTTCATCACGAATACCGAAACTGAACAAACAGTAAAATCTCTGTGTGTGAATGGAAGGGGTAAGAGTCATACTGAAGCACACTCTCAATCAGGTGGTTCTTAGTAAGAGAAGCAGCATGCAAAAACCAGGAGTTTGTAACAGGAGTGCTACAGGAATTGGAACAAGCCAAGGGAAAAAAGCCTAACCTCTCAAAAAGGAAGACACATTCTAATTTACCTAAGAACTACAAAACAGAATTGCAAATATCAATTATTTTTTTGGATAATTCATTAGTTGAACCATCTCCTTCAAAGCATGGAAAACAAATATCAGGAAGAAATACACTTAGTCAAGAAATAATGACAGGTTCTGCTAAATCAGTCGTGTCCTATGGCCCTGGGTAGGCACCTCTGCGAGCCTCCTGTCTGGCAGAGCTTCAGGTGCATGGTCTGGATGTTCGGCATCTGGAAGCCAAGTGATGTTTTCCATAGCCGTTCCCACCTTGCTCCCACAGGCACAAGGCTGAAAAAATCAAACCCTTTGGTTGAGTTTGTACACGCACTTCTGTGCTGCCTCTGTCACAACCAATGTCTGTGGCGTCGAATGCTGCAGGCAAACCCGAGAATTCAATTGTGACGCTCACCTTTTTCACGGCACTCAGCAAATAAATGGTTTCCCACAGCCAGTGTGGTTCTGGGTGTATCTGTTAAAGCAGACTCACTGCATCCTACTCTTCCAAAGAGTATTTGGCAGAATAATTCCCTCAGTTCAATGATCACAGAAATAAAACAGCAACAAATATGTTTTTACATCGTCCTCTGAGATGGCAGAACTATCACCTGAGCACTTGGGGTGAAATAAATTCACTGTATAAAGACAGTTTAAGACTGTAAGATGACCTAGGAGATTTTTAAACCTATGTACCTTTAGGTCATGATAAAAACGAAGCTGTTAGCAAATCTGAATCAGGATCGATTCCTGCTTGTAATTCTGAATAAGACAAACTCAAAACTTTGTACTTGAAGATTCCTGAAAGCTCTTTTTTTCAGAGCAGTGTCTTGGGTTTTGGTATGTTTACATCCCACAGCTTGGTTTGAAATAATATTTACTAATGAATGTTTTTACAATTGGCCCTATGAGCAATTCCCCTTCCTTCTATAAACACCACACTAAGAGAGCAACAAAGGCTGTGACAGAAATGTTTGTCCTCGTGGAGAGTTCCCAGATCAGTTTCTGGGTAGCAATGTGGGGCCAGGACCAGCCCCAACCAGAGGGTGACGGCGGTGACGCTGCTTTTGTCAAGGTTTTCTGCAGTTCTTTTGAATTTTCTCCCTCACCAACTTCTGTCTGAGTGTAACTTCACATTTCTGCTAGGAGGGAAGGTGAAGACCACCCTCCAGGAGGTGAGAGCCTCATTAGTTTTAATGCTACCTTTGGCTTCTTCCCCTCTTTGCTCCCACGAACGCGCCAAACCTTCCCAGCCCACCAGGAAAACTTCTGGCCCAGCAGTTTCAGATGTGAAATCCTGAATGCTGTCAGGACAAACTGATTTGTGGAAGCCAGCAAACAATACACGCTCTGCTCCTGAATAAATGGGGGAGCTGTGCATCCCTGGTGCGTCCCTCCCCTTTCCAGCAAGTTTGGAATCCACTGGGAAGCTTCTGCAGGCTTCCATAGCTGCTTTAAATTTAAATACGTGAGGGTTTTGCTTTATGCCAAAATGATGAGTTTCCTCCTATCCACTGGCAGTGAAGAGGAAAAAAACAAAACAAAACAAAAGACCTAACCCACAATTTAAGAAGGATGTGGTAAGAAAGCCTGGAAAACAACGGGATAAAAAGTTTGCAAGGGATAAAGTCCCTTTCAGAAAACTGTGCTACTCAGGGTGCTGCTGGTTTGCCAGAACTGCAGCTCTTACTCTTTGGGCACGGAGAACAAACTTGAGATTTAGGCTCTAATCTCTTCCATTTCATCACAGCAGCTGTTTCCTCTCTCACAGTTAAATGTAAGCTCAAAAATTATCTTTTTTTTTCCCCTAAAATACCTTCACACCGAAGGTGGCACCATGGAGGACCCAAAGTCCTGGAGGGCTGCTGCTCTCTTGAAGAAATTCACACATCACACTAATGCTGGATAAACTTATTTTCACCTTATTTTCACCATTAAATCATAAGCAGACCATCCTTGGAAGAGCTCCTTGCTTCAGGGTCCTTGAGGCATGCAGAGTAACCTCCAGCAGGGAACAGGGCCAAGTGGAGAGGACAATCCTAACAGGATCTCATACACCTGCCAAAATCTTAAGATTTCAGCACTACTTTGTTTTTAAGTGACTGCTGTAGACTCCTTACGTGTCACTTATTAAAGAGATAAATCACCTAGTACTAAAATATTAAATAATTTGTGGTATTTAACCCCTAGGCTGAGCAACACCAACAACCCACCAAGCTCTCTTGGCTTTTTCTACCCCCTCAAACCCTTTCAAGTGCAATAAAGAAGCGTTAGGTGCTGCTGTAATTCTCTATACTCACCCTTCCACGCTGAATTTATGGACAAATGTGTATTTTGTGCAGGAAAAGCTGACTTTAACACAGCTATTCCTCTGGCTTTCCTCTTAATTTTAAATGAATGCATCTGCTCTGCTCATATAAACGCCACTGATACATAAACATTTCACGTGTAAACCTTGACTAAGAACAAGAATTTCACTGCCCAGCTTCAACTGTGACAGAAATGCAAAGCCTTCCTCTATATTGCCTGCACTGGGACTGAAATAATGAGCAAAAAACAAAAAAAATAAAATACCAGTGTGCCTCTAGACCAACTCTACATAAATAGTGTACATATTTATACATGTATTATATATAGATATAGGCATATCTATCTATTTATACCCACAGTCATTATGAAAAAGATATACCAGTAATAATATATTTATATATATTTTGTGGTTTTATATCATTATATCTGAATATGTTTATATATCATATATTTATGTATATATTTATGCATTATATATATATATATTTATATATATATACATATATATATATAACCATAGTCTTTAAAATATTCAATTATATATTTACATAGACCTATAAATACCTACATAAGCATCTTTAAATTCCCAGGTATTAATATATACACACACATATATATATACACA
>VWZN01007547.1:58824-75886 GCA_013396955.1 Regulus satrapa
CCTTTCCATGGCCACAGGGCCGGAGCTGCTCTGGGGCTCGGCTCTGTCATCGCCCTCAGGGCCGGGCGCCCTTGGGGTACTCCCCCACAGGGAGTCCTGTTTGTCTCGGTTCTGTGTCAGGAAGAAGACTCCAAAAGCTCATTAGGCTTTCGTTTCTCGTGTTTATTAATATAGTATCAAAAAAACCTGGCAGGTCGTATTAGACTCTCAGCCCAGGTTCACTCACCATCAAAACCCCGCTCAAAATGGCCCCGAACCACGCACTTCCATTATCTTTATACTCAATTTTACCCAATTAACAATAGAGATGTGAATTATTTTTATTATCTCTTAACCATTAGTTTNAGCTGCTCTGGGGCTCGGCTCTGTCATCGCCCTCAGGGCCGGGCGCCCTTGGGGTACTCCCCCACAGGGAGTCCTGTTTGTCTCGGTTCTGTGTCAGGAAGAAGACTCCAAAAGCTCATTAGGCTTTCGTTTCTCGTGTTTATTAATATAGTATCAAAAAAACCTGGCAGGTCGTATTAGACTCTCAGCCCAGGTTCACTCACCATCAAAACCCCGCTCAAAATGGCCCCGAACCACGCACTTCCATTATCTTTATACTCAATTTTACCCAATTAACAATAGAGATGTGAATTATTTTTATTATCTCTTAACCATTAGTTTTTTATATACCACCTGCTTAGCTAAAACTGTGGCTAACTTCTAACTAATCACCTCTTCTGCTACCAAAACTGCGGAGTCATGGGGAAGAGAAGGAAAAAGGACGACTAAAAACCACACCCTTTTTCTTCCATGTTGGCTCCCTTTATAAAACCCCCTAAAATCTGTATTTCTCACCCATGTGACACACTGCACTATTTCCTACTAACTACCTTACTTTAACTCCCAGGATTTATAAATCCTGGTCTATGCGGGGATATTTGGAAACCTTCCCGTAAGTGAGCATCGACGTTAATGTTTTTCTGGGTGTCAGGACAGACAGGGGAATGCCCCTCTGGTTCCGGTCTCCAACAATCGCCAGGCCAGGAGGAAAGGACCCATGGCTCCCGTTTTGTGGAGGTGCTGGATGGGGAGAGCCTGCAGGGGCTGGGTGCTGAATGGCACTCGAGGGTGCTCCTGCGGCCTGACGGACTCAGAGGGGCTTTTTTAGGCTGCCAAAACGAGAGGCTGGTTTAGGCCGGCAGTAAAAATGCACTCTGCTTTTACGCGGTGATTTAGTTTTGTTTCAACAGGCTTCACCAGTAGCTGGGCTGTTAATTGTGACAACTCCGAAAATCCCAGAGGCTTGTTTTAACCTTTACGGGCAATACGCAGTTCCTACACCTCCACCCCGAAGATGTGAAAGTGAAAATAACTCTCAAGGCTTCACCTTGTGTCTTTCTTCCTTCTTCCACTTTTACCTGGTGGAAATATTTGGTCTGTGAAGGGTAAAATAAGCTTGAAGTGGAAGCCGATGGGGTGATGAATTTAGTGAGCAGTTGGGTGCATTGGGGCAGGTTAGTTATGAGGAAATTGTTTTATTTCACCTGTTTGAAGTACAGAGCAATACATCTTATTTTGGAAATACAGTGCTGCACATCTGTGATTAAGATTTGCCTTTAGAGTGAATGAAGCACATGCAGTCACCTTATTGTGAATGACTAAGGAATATTTATTTATTTATTGTCTGTATTTTAAATTTCTTTGGTGGCAACTGCTAGTTGTTAAATAAGTAGGGAACTCCTTTGCTATTTTTTTATGTATTCATGCTTGAGCTCTGTGTGGTTTATCCATTTACTGAACACTGCACTCAGCTCTGTGACAGAGCTGTGTTCTCAGGACATGAAAAGGATAAAGGGAAAGGGGATTTGGTTTTTAATTTTGTTGCTGTTGTTGTAATTGTTTTGTTTGCAACAAAGCGGCAAGGTTCAACACTACTGTTTACAGCGATGTTTTTATGTGCTGTGTAGGTCTGACTAATCTTGAAGGAGGTTTTTTCCTCCTCTTGAAGAGAAGCATATAATAGGCATTGTATACAGACAGGAGTCCTTGAGCTTTTGCTGATGGGTTGGAACGGTTGAGTGCTTGGAGATGGAGCCTGGCTGAGCTGTGCTCAGAGAGGCAGCCCCTGAACACAGGGTAATAAGTAATATACTCCTTTCAAAAGGCTTCTGAGCACTGCGGAGGGTATCAAACCTGGGAGAAAAGTGTCTTTATGCTTTATCATTTCATGTTTTCTTGGAAAATGTGCCTTTTTTTTTTTTCCCCCCAGAGATGCGCAATGAAATGTGGAAAAGCAGGAAAACTGCATTTTGCATTTGTTTCACAGTTCAGGGTGTTATTCTTGGTTGTGTCTCCTCATTCTGTTGAGGCTGTGTTTCACCACAGGGCTACCAAGAGTGGTGTGTAAACAGAACTTTCATCTTTAGCTGTGCTACATCACTGGAATGACATACTGATGTGTGCATGGGAAACCAGTATCACTGTTTAAAATTAATTTAGTTTCATTTTTTAATTAAAATCCTTTATTGATTAAATTAATTTAGTTTAAAATTAATTTAACAAGAGACCTTGTTAGTGCATCTTTAAATAAGTAAACAATCTTCTTTCCTCTGCTACTCTTGACCTCACTTTTTCTGATAGAGGACCGACTGGCACTTCATTTTCTTTATCCTCCTTTAAATAGAAAATCTAATTCTCTTGCTTTGCTTTTTGTTACAAGCATTTTGAGTTGATAAGAAGGTCTCTAATGTGCAGGTGTTTTGCACTGAACGCTGCTCTATTTTGTGATAAAAATCACATAAAAGAAGCAAAACCTTCCTGTTGAACTACACATATACCCCGCATGCTGTCTGTCAGGGTTGTCTGCTGCTGTTTTACAGTCTTTAAATGAAATATTTTTTAAACCAGTGTCTTTCAGAGGAGGACCTCTATGGAAGTCTTGATCTTCTATTTCAGGAGAGACTGTATTTCTCCATACTTAACACGAAGCAAAAGGGAATCTGGCAGGCAAAGGAGAGTGCATGTGTGTCTGCTTGAGCATGCACTGCTTGTTTCCTGCCCCTGTGCTTGTTACTGACCCATGGCCAGGCAATTAGTGTCCCACAAGTCTTTAAAATGCCTTTATTTCTGGAGTCACTAATTGCAAAGGCATTGTTCCAGCTGTCCGCCCCAAAATATTTAATTTTTTTGTTCTTGCTTGTAGGTGCACAGACACGCTGCACATTTTCTGAACTGACCAGCTGGTTAGTGATGGAACTAAAAAATAATAAAAAATAAAAACTTTTATTTTTTGACTCAGATTAATTTTTCAATTTATGTTTTGGTAACTTTTCAGCTTCTGTTGCGTCTTCCGGCAATAGAAAGGTAGAGCATAACATCTAATAATAAATAATAGTGATAGTAAATAGTAATAGTAAATGCAGTGGTGGTTTAGAGATGTAAATACTAAAACTTTATCCTTGAAAACCAGTGATTAGGCATTTTGAAATGTTATTGGGTGCAGAGCTGAGCAAGGGTCAGGAGCAGTTCAGTCAACCGCAGTTAAAGCTGCTCCTCCTAACCTGAAAATGCCAATTTTTGGGGAAGCCAAGGTTGTTAAATCTATATCTAGACGTGTTTCTTAATGTCCAGGAGCAAAGAAAGATCTTCCTTCCACTCTTGCTTGGAGAACAGAGTGCCCTCAGGGCCTGAACTGGTCCTGGTCACGATTATTTACTGCTGCACTTTAGATGGAAACCTCGATGGAGCATTTAATCCCCGCCCAAACACTATTGTACTCAGTGCATGTAATTTAAATGCCTCTCCTGGGCATTTTTCCTCATTTTACCTGCTATTTTTAGTCTGTGAGTGAACATGTAGTAGCCTTCTCTCAGTCACTTCCCTTAGGTTGTGTATAAATACATGGGATTCTTGGGAAGGTCTTAGGTCAAGCACAGGTTGTCATGTTGCTTTGCCATAGAGCAAAAATATTCACTGTAACATCATATATTTTGTTCTCTGCAGAATCCAGTGCTTAAAATATTTCCTTTGGGTTGCTGGCATTTGCTACACCCTCTGCTTTGCTGTAAAGCTTGGTAGCAGCTTTCACGTGGCAGTCTTCCAGAGGAATATTGATTATTTTGAATTATGTTGAATGTTCTGTACTTCGGGTGATAGCAGACAGTGAGTTAAAAACAGAGCCATGGGGAAGAGCTTGTGTGTAGTAATTTCCTGTCCTCCAGCTTCCTGACAGCTTCTTAATTTGAGACCATTCAAATACATTTAATTGTTGGCACTGAAACCTTACTTATTATAATCCAGTTTCCTGTTTGCAAGTATCACCAGTTCTCTGACAAACTGAATTTGGGGAGGAAAGTAGAAAAAATTGAAAGCATGCTTGTATTTGTATATTCCCCACACATAAAACCCCCAAGCTAGCTACATAAAGGTGTTAAGCACCTTAGTGTTTATAACAATATTATTTTGCTTTTTAAACAGGTGCTGGGAAGATGGAGAAGACTTTGAACAGAATTCATCCAGTTTCTGATCCAGAAGCAACCTATTTTCTACAGGTGTCATGGGAAAAGGATTTAGGCACTGGCTTTGGTTTACTTCTCAGTGATTGTCAGTGTGCCTGGACTGGGACAGGTAATGGAAAGAAAAATACATTAATTTAAATTATTACTGCTCTTTATTGCTTCTTTTTAAACACTTCCCATGAAAATTTCATGGGTGTTTTGTCCCCAGTGACAGAGGAGGTGGAGTTCCCGATCTTCTGGGATGTGGCCAGAGAACTTTGAAACCTGGAGAGATTGTGTGTCAAAGCTAAAACTAATCAATTCAGCACATGGATAACTGTGAACAATGTTTTGTTCTTTCTCAAGAATGCATAATTTCTTGGAGTGATCCTGAAATAACACTTCTCTGTCTTCTCCAGATTCTTGAACAAATATATACCCAAGTTCCATTTGCAAATTGGAGTCCCTGAAGCCTTTCAGTGCACAAGTTTTTAAAATGTTTTAATGAAATTTTAAGAGCCAAAAGTAGCTGTGTTTCATACCGAAGCGAATTTTTGGGAAGGAAAAGGGACAAGGAATTACCAGTAGGGAAAACTTGGCCTGTGAATTTTTTTTCCCCTCTCTGAAACCTCGATAAGAGGATGGGTCTTTGCATCTGTGCATGCTTCTCTCATTCATGCCCAGTGAAAAAAGGTTAAATTTGTGTTACTTGAGAAATGTGTTCCTTGTGTTCCTGGAGAGATTTGTGTTCCTTTGTTTGTTCCTTAAGAAGTGTCAAATACTTGATCAAAAGCCCTTCTCTCAGTAGCAAAAGCATTTCAAACCGAGGAGAGAATTATGTATTTTCAGCAAATTGTAGGCAAAACTGTTTTCTGGACTCTTTGTCTGAATTACAAGAAGTATTTATGTAGCTCCTTTCTTCCTTCCTTCTCCCTGCCCAGTGGATGTTGTTTCTCCTCAGTTCCTATGTAAGCCAAGCCTTCATATAGGTCTGAGATTAGATAAATGTAAATTAAAATCAACACACAAACCAAATCTGCTCTTTCACATTCCTTTCAACATTTTATACACTCCACTGATCAGGGGTCCCTCCACAAAGCAAACACATGTGTTCCAGCCCTGATTCCCAGTAGTGAAAGATTTTCTTTCTTGGCTTGACAACGGTAAAGTCAAGTTACTTTGAAAATAACAAGAAGGGTGTTAACAATGACAGACACTGCTTTTTCTGTCTGAAGGATCTTGTCATTCTTAGGTGACTTCAAAAATCCCCAGTTTAGAATTCACAAAAAGATGATTCTTATTTTTCCAAGTGAAGGCTGTGCCACTATATCTGGGAGTGTGTAGAAAAAAATGGGCAGACACAGTTCTCATTTTCTTGAGTTCCTGCATCTGGTAGATGGGGGAGGATAATGATATCCCAAAACAGAGGGGCAGTGAAAGCAGGATGACCTCACTCCATTAAAAAGGACAGAAGGAAACCCACAGCAGTTCAGCCGTGAGCATTGGGTGCTCATCCAAAGGAGAGTTTGTTTTTTTTTTCTGTTCTGGAGGAATCTGGTCCCTTTCTGAGAAATTCTTACTGAATTTTAGGTCCTTGAATAATTTCAGTGGGGGCTGATGTTCTTGTGCGTGAGGCTTTCCTTCTGCACGGTTTTGGTCACTTTCTAAAAGTTATTACATGATTTCTGAGACCGCTTCCATGTTAAATTCAAAACCTGGAGGGAGGGAAAGCAAGGGTCAGAATATGCTGTGGGAAATCCCTTTTGGGTTTCTCATGCAGTGAATTATTTTCCTTGGCAAGACCTACCAGGAAGAGAGTGAAAGTTGCTGATGGAGTTGTCCTTTATGGGTTTTGTATGTTTAATGTGATGATGAAATGTTTTAGAGGGAAAACGCTGCATGTTGGAGGGGAGGAGAAGCACACAAATGTAATCTAGTGTGTTACCTTGGTATTGGGTCAAAGAACTACATCTGTGAGGATTTATGAACATCATATTTTCCTAATGATTGATCAGTTCTGCTGGTTTTATATCATAAAGGAACATGTAGCCTATACAGGAAAAAAGAAAATCCCACATTGCTGTATTGCAGTATTTTAGTGCTTTTCTCTTGATAGTTTTTCACTCTTATTAAAAGTTCATCTTTTCAGTATTGAAAACACTGTTCAAGACAAACACTTGCTTTGAAGTATTTAAAACTTACCTTTTTCTACCCCTCTCTGCCTCATGCTGTGAGGGATTTCTTTCTGTACTGTTTTGGGTGACTTTAGGCAACTAGAATTGTGGAGTAGCAATAAGGAAATAGCCCATTTTCAGACAGGGAAAGAAGGGGACAGAACTTCTGAAAAACACAGTGTTCCTGCTACATTTCCACAGGTGGAGATGACACACCAATGTGTGTTCAAGGGAGGAATAATCTCCTAATATTTAATAGAATCACAGATTTACAGAATGCTTTGGGTTGGGAGCAACTTTAAAGGTCATCCAGTCAGTAATAAAATATACTATTTTATATATATATGAATATAACATATATTAACATGAATTTATGCTAATGTATGTTATATATGTATGAATATAACAAATTAATATATGTTTTATATGTTGTGTAAAATGTGTATACTTGTTCACACACGCATGAACATTTATTCCTCTCGTGTCACTTTCTGGTAGTGTCTGAAGCAGACATTTCTAGAGAGGCTGCTGACATAGAAATGGACAGAGAAAAATATGTGGAAGAGCTGAGGAAAGCACTGATAGCTGGAGAAGAGTCAGCTGGCAAATACAACTTTGTGATTGCAAGAGATGAGCAGAGCAAGGCCTGTCACTTCTCCTACGAGAGGAACCTGAAAGACGGCTCTGTAAGTAGATAAATGTTTAAATTTGACTGCTAAACAAGGAAAATGAAATACATGCTTGTGATTTAATATAGTCTTTAAAATCAGGCTGACGTGTGATACTCGTCCCATGTTGAATGAGTTGTTGTAGCTTTTCTACTCCTTTAGGTGTTCTGTAAGCTAAAGCTGAAATTGTTGCATTAAATTGCAGAAAGTGGTTCCATGCTCTTTGCTTGTCTCCAAAGGGGAGGACCGTCTTAAAAACAGGGAAGAAACCAGAATAATCTGTATCTATAGACACTTCTGGATGTTTTAGGTTGTGGTTTGCTGTGTTAAAACTTTTCTGACAAAGAAGCTAACCTAAGGTAAATCTCCCAGTTTATTTATTTAACTTTTAAAAAATTCTTTTATGTGCCTTTTTCATTGTGCAGTCTAGGGAATTTCAGCCTGGTTTGGCTCTTGAGGAGCCAACAGTTAGGGCATAGAACTCTACCAGTCTGCATTCTAAGTATTTCTGTGAATTCACCCAAGGCCAAATTGAACTTAAACCTCGTGAGCTGTTTGATTGTCCATAAAGTTGTTGCAAGTTTAGGACCAAACTGTACTCAGAAATCAAGAGCAGTAGGGTTAAGAATCCTTTTTTTGTTTGTTTGTTTCTGCTCTGTGTCACACATGTTCTAAATACAGGCCAGATTAAATACATGCTATATTTTTATTAAGTGAAACCATCCTCGTGTTTCTGGGGTCACCTAATACATGCTTCCATCAGTTAAGGTTTATGAGAAATTTAATTTGTATGAAAACAACTTTATTAGAAATTTGGGAAAATAATAATCTGGCCAAAGACTCTGAAAATACAAAGAACATTAATTCCTATGTGTGCTTTAAACTTTGGGTGTTGAAAGAATGTTTTTAGATAAGACAGGATTTCTTGGGTGCAAATGTACCTTCTTTTTTTTCTCCTGGATGAAACTAATGCCTATAAATAAAATTGCCAAAGCAACTGTGTAGAATTAAAGAACAGAATTAGGTATTAGAAATAGCTTTCAGGTGCGTGATAGAATATGTTCCAAATGTTTTGCAAATTCTCTGTGGAAATATTCACGATCTCTCTCTTTCAGCATCACATTAGGAAATTAATCTTCCTGGGCTCTGTACCTCCAGAGGGCTGATATTCAGCTAAATGTAAATTTAGCACAGAGGAAGCCTAGAGAAACTCCTCTGCAGCTTAAACACGACTTAAATTCAGTGTTTATCTCTTACCAGTTTAATAATTAACAGGTTTTAGTAAAAAAAATGCAAAAGCTTTGAAATGCATTGTTACACTTTGAGCTATAAAATGCTTATCAATTAACGTAAGTAAAAATTATTGCAAAATCTTCTCATTAAATTGGTACATGGATGTCTGAGAGTAAATTTTTTAGTCTTGGAAAATCAATAATATGCCTTGCCTTATTTTTTATAAATACTACATACATGCTTATAGACACAAATTCAGTTATTTTAATTATTTTTAATGGGGCCTACCTAGAGCATGATGCTGATCACCCATGCCCAGTAATTTCCAGAGCCAACCTCTGTCATAGTTCTCCATCTCGTGCAGGACTTGTGACTGGCAAATCTCTGAGGTAGATACTGATTTATTGTTTTCGTGGCTGCACCAAACTGTGGGATTTGAAATAAGTTTTACTTTGCAGCATCTTGCTGAAGCTCTGCTCCCATAAAGTCTAATTATGTGCCAAGACTGTGTTGGGTGGTCTGTAGGAGTGCAAATAAAAATAGTGGGGTGATGTTAAGGCAAGGAAAACAGAGGCATGTTATTGGGAAATAACATGCTTTCTGATATGGAAATTTGTTTTATTGCCCGTGTGTTTTCTGCAGGAAGTGGCTGCAGCCCGATTGTGCCCCGTGCTTTGAAAGGGACTGCAGTGAAAAACGTGTTGCAATTATCTGTGCTGCCAGTTCAGTACATTTAATGAGTTAACAAGGAGTTTGACTCACCTGTTGTTGAGATAATGGACAGACGGGTTCCTTCCATGAACCCGTGTCTAGGTGTTTGAAAGGATCTGCTTACACCTGCACGGCTTTGATGGACCGAAACCAAACCTGCGTCTTCATGTGATTTAAAAAGCGTTTATAACTTGTCAGCATGTAGTAACAACGATGTGTATCTAAGGTTTGTGTAGTGGATGAGTGCTGGTGCTTTGGGTTTTGAATGGGTGGAAAGCTTCCCCAAGTCGTGGAGAATTCCTGTCTGATTTAGAGGGAACACAGTGTAACGTGTTCGTTTTGTAGCGCCCTGTAATGCTTAGAAATAACAGAATAAGAAAAATAATCTAGCTTGAGGCGTGTTCATAAGGGTTTTAGTACTTATCTTGGAATGTTGGCTGGGAGAGATGATGCTGTGTGAGCTTTTGGGATGGGCGCTGCTCTCCTCACGTCGTAGCCTCCCGTGCACTTCTGTTTTCCTTGTTCCTTCATCCTCTCTCTGTACTACTCGCCTAAATCAGGAAAAAAAAAATAAAATTCAGGCATGATTATTTTCAAATGTTAAAACATAGTTTTTAAAGTTAGCTTTTCTACTGCTTTAGGTGTTCTATAAGCTAAGGCTGAAACTGTTGCATTAAATTGCAGAAAGCGGTTCCGGTTCTGGCCGTGCCTCTGGATGCGCGGCTGAGCCCGAGACGCTGCTGTGTTTAAAAATCCCGGCGTGTTTGTGATTTACCTCCCTCAGGACAGGTGGCTCTGCCTTCGGGAGCCGTGTCTGGGCTGTGGGGAAGGGCCCTGGAGCAGCAGAGTGTGCGGAGCACAGTGGGAATGGTGTGCGGATCCAGCTGCAGCCCCGGACGGGCCACACACACCGAGAGCCCGGCGAGGGGCCGGGGAGGCTGGTCCAGCTCAACTGCTGCCACCTAAACAAACACCAGCCACAGAGGCTGTGATTTAGTGCTTGATCTAAGTAGGTGACCACGGGGAAGTAAATCTTTCCAAGTGCTTCAGCGAGTCACTCCACATATAATAAATAATGGAAATCCGGCAAGCTCTTTTTTTTTTTTTTTTCCCTCGGCTGGCAATTAAATAGACTAAATAGCCTTTGATAAACAATTATTTGAGTGCTAGCAGTTCTCTTTTTTTACAGTAATGTGACGGGCTCTGGGTTTTTTGGGTTTGTTTTTTTTTTTTGCTTGCCTTTTGCTTAAGTTTGTAAACAAGGAGGGTAAGAGCTTAACAAACTCCACCTTAGATGCAGCACTGTTGCTAATTAGGATGATGGAAGAGATGCTGTTATTTGTCTCCCCCATTTCCTGTGGCTGCTTTTTCCTAGTCGGGCCTGTGAGTTCATTATAAGTTTACTAAAATTGGAAAAAAAATCCTGGAGAAGCTTGTGCTAAACCAGAACTTCTCACAGCACACTAAATGAGAGAAATGTAATTGGTAGAGCTCTTTGTGCTTTCCAAACTGTCTTGGTTCAAGGTCTGAATAGTTCCTTCGCTCCAAACCACTGAGGATGTGTTGTTTGGTTAGCAAAGGTCACAAAGAGTTCAGGTTGTTTCCCAGGCAGTTCCACCAGCTGAGGAGAGAGGAAGATGAAATGATGAATCCTTGGGTCAGTGTGAAAGTAATGACTCTCATATCGCTCATATCACTTAATGTCAGGAGCTGAGAGTGGACGCTGGAATGGGTTTCTTGGAAGTCCATTTCAGAAATAGCTGGCTTCTAATGTGCCTTAGGTAATAGAAACATTAAGTGTTACCTTGTGAGCGGTCTCAGAATTCCCAGTGCCACGTGGAATCCCCCGTCTCGCCTCGGGCGCACCTTCAGGTATTTCAGGTACACTGCAAAATGCAATGCATCACTTCTGTAGCCTTGAGGCAAGAAGAAACGTTTCTGAAAGAATGATTCCCTGCCATAACCGTAGGTGTAAAATGCCTCTGCAAGCTGTAGGAGTACAAGGTGCGACAGAAGGCCTGGTGAATTAAGGAATTAAGGTCTGCTATTTCCCTTGCTTAGCTGTTAGATTATGTATTTGATTGCTGCTTCTGATAAGCAGTAGTTTGGAGAAATTAATTTAAAGTATCGGTAATTTATGCCTTTAAAACTGGTACTGTTGAAAACGGAGGAATTAAACACTGTGATGAGTAATTCCCTTCATTTTTTTCCTCAGTCTTTTAGGATCTGTGTATTTCACTGGATCTATCCAGTTGGACAGAAATGGTAGTTTAATTGCTTTAAGGCCTACAATAAATTACACTATAAATGGCTTCTTCTTATTTTTGAGTACAAGGAGAATCTAAATATGTTTCAAGTATATGGAACGTTTTCATAAAATAACAGATTCAGATTTGTGCAAGAAAAACTTCCAGTTATCCTTCCTCACTCCCTCTTGGTGTTATTGTGTTGTCTCCCCTCCTTTCCTCTTGATTCTTTCAGATTTTCCCTTTTTGGAATACCTGCTGTGCATTTCTAATCCCTGTGTGGACATCAAGGCTTGCTTTCATTTGCAAAACGGAGTACAAATGCTTCCCTTTTTGGAGGAAGAAATCTTTAAATCATGGCATATTGACAAGCTTTAGTTTCCCAAACACAAATTACAGAGGACAGTAGGTGCTCTGGAAAAGAGATTACTGTGTGTGGGCTCTAAACAGTCACTGCAAGACCCCAGTCCTGTATTTTCTGCGAGGATGAACAGAAATTTCAGGCAGCCAGAGCCTGAAAACCAGTGAGGATCTCACCAGTGGTTTCTCTTCAGAAACACTCTCACAGCTCCAGAGGAAGCATTCGTCTTTCTACCTGCAAAGGCACAGGAGAGCTCATGTTAACTCTTAGGTTCATTAAAATATCAGTTTTTCCAGTATGAAATATTGAATGGATATTTTTAAACCCTCAGAGCAACTTCAACACCTCTATTACTTCTGTCACAGTTACAGAAAGTGTCTTGAAATGTAAGAAAAGGGCAAAGTCAAGATGTCCTGTATCTTTTTAGAAAGTGACAAATATGGAAACACTGCAGGGTTGATGGGATGAAGAAATAAGGGAGCTGCAGAATGTACAGTGAGGAAAGCCTTACACTTCCTGGTGGTTTCTTTCCTTAAGCTGCAGCGATTTAAAATGCACGTATCTTTGGTTTTCCACTGTGAAGTCAGTCTGCATTAGTAGTCCACACATAAGAACAAAATTTTCTTTGAATGGTGAGGACAATTCCCTACTTTCTGTGTGCAGAGCAAGATCAGCTCTTTTTCTGGTGGAGCAGCACTACCATAAGTTTGCTGGTTCCCTAAAAACCCCCTGTGAGGTGTTGTGCCTGCCCATAGGATTTGGCAGAATGCTAATTAATACCTGTTACATGTCAGTATGTGGAACGAGTGTTTTTTATCATGAGGAAAAAGCCTAAGGGTCTTCCAGTTTTAAAATTCGAAGCTAAATTGTACATGCATTTGAAATTGGAGAGTAAAGTATTAAATTAGAATTGTTCTGAAATATTCTAGTCTCACTGGAAAATTCTTTGGCAGGTAGGTTTTCTTCACCCGAATATTGAATGTGGTTCTCTTGCAAAAATATGTTTCCCAGAAAGGCAGGTACAGCACACAATTTCAAAAGTAGGTTTCTGGATAGTATCATTCCAGGAAAAAGCTCTTCCCTGGAAGATTGTTTGTTTCATTAGCTTTTCTTCTTGTTCCTCTCAAGTACCTCTGCAAATAATGCCTGACATTTCATTTAAAATTAGATGTCAACTGCTTTGTTGGGTACAAAGTGTAACTGGTTTTTTTCTTATTTATGGAACCCAAGTCCTAGTCTTTCTGCATGTGTTTTTCTCAGACAAGTCCTGAGCTTGGGGGTTTTTTAGGAGTTTGAAGTGCAGGGGTTTTTTTTCATTCATAAAAGCACAGTTGATTATCTTGAGTCCATATTCTTCTCCTCTCACCTGACTCACTCTCAGGGAAAAAAAAAAATAAAAAGCATTTGTCTAATGTAGCTTTTGGAGACGTACTTGAGCTACTGATTAGCAAGTTATTATTTAGGTGGGAAGTCTAGGTCTGAGATATGTGGGGATGATGCATGGTTCAAGAAAAAGTGTGAGCTAGTCTAGCCTTTACAAGCACTGTTTTATTTGCAATTTCAGTGAGGGTCTTTTTTTGCTAATAATTGAAAACAGAAGAATTTACTTCTCTTACTTCCCTGGGCTCACAAAGGGGTTATAACTGTAGTACTGTGACCTGCTGTGTTTTTCTAAATCAGCCATTCACCGGTGCAATTTTGGTTTTGCCAGTGTTACTGACCTGGTGTACTGAAATACATTGAGCAATGTAGTTTTCATCTCATTAAGAGCTAGTGAGACATTGCCTAGGACATGAGTCAAAACTGNGTTTTGTTAGCTGGGATGAGGGGCAAACCCCAGTGCTTTCCTGGACTGTAAGTAACTATGAGCTGTCTCTTGTTCAAGAGATCAGAAAATAAGCAGCCTGCTCTTACATGTGTGTGCTGGCTTTAATAGCATCTAAACGACATAACTAAGATGTTCTGTTCCCAAAAATCCTTGCAGGCCGCGGGTGAATCACTGAAGATGTTTGGGAAGGGGATTTTAATAGGGCCCTTACGTGGACATGTGGTAACAGAAGGGCTGTGCTGACCGGTGGAAGGGGCTCTGTATTAGTTATCTGCATTAATCTCCTGACATAATTGTAATTTAACAGTTCTTATTTCAGCGGTGTAATCTGGGGATAGAACCAGCATGGCTGCAAAAAGGACGTTCTTTCTCTGGAAAAGAACATTTAGGTACCAGTCCTTTAATTACTCCTTTTTGAATGTGGTCCTCAAGAACTTTTTTTGATCAGTTTTTTTCTGAAACAACTATTTGCTGAATGGCGAGCTGTAAACTTACACATTATTTACCACGGGATAAGACTGACCTTATCCATGCCATGTTAGGATCTGGATTTGTGGGAAATAATCGGGGCAGATAAAATTTGGAGAGAATAAGAGCAATTATTTTTTGGATCAGGATCTTGTAAAAACCGGCCACCAGATCGCACTTAACTCATTTGGGGTTTAACTTCAGAGGGACGGGCTAATACCTGAAAGTGAGAGCGTGGCATCTATTTGCACACCTTTATTGAGCCTGGGCGTGGGGAGCTGCTGCCTTTGGCCCTCGTGGCCGAGCTGTGTGGTTCATCTCCCGTTGGTCAGGGCTCTGCAGAGCACAGCAGCTCCTCCCTGGGGCTCTGCCAGGGCTGCATGTGCTCATCAAAGGCTGCTCAGCCACTGCAGCGTTGTTTATGCCATCTGCATGTGCTCCCCTTCCTGAACAATGCTCTTTAATCAAGACCGCTGTTGTGGAGAGGCTAGCAGGAGCAGTACACATAATCAGCAGGGTGCCAAAATTAGAGTTACACACGTGCGTTCTGCCTAACCCCCACCACGTCTGCTCTCGGGGTAGCAAGCTTCCAGAGGGTGCCACTTCTCTGGGATTAGTACCTTTATCCGTAATCTCTCGTACTTCTGTGTATATTATTCAGAGTCCAATTGTTTAAAGAGCTCCGTGGTAATAATAACAAATCAAGAGTCGTTGCGGAGAATTGTTAAGCCTGTAGGAATTGCCTGCTATCTTTTATTTGTTAGGAGACTCCATTTTCCAGGTCTGTCTAAACAGAAACATCTACTAAACCATTTTCACATCTGTTGCGCTCCTTTCTTCATGTTACAGGAGCATGAGCTTTTTCTTCCACGTATTTTTCTTCACTTGTTAAAGCTCCCCTAACTTTTTGCTGGTTCTTTCTTGCTGGGTACTGTAAGAGCTCTTAGAGAATGCAAACGTGTTTGAGATGGTGTTCATTCCCTTGGTGTAAGAGCCAGGAGGTGAGGTGTGTGAGGCAGCGTTCTCAGAATAGGTGTGCTCAGAGATGGGCATCATGATATTTTAATGATTTACATATGTGTCAATGACTATAATGAGATATATACTCATAAATATACACTCACTTTTATCTTTTCTGTTTTGTTCAGACTGATATAATAATTAGGGCTGGTAGGGATCTTAAAGACAACTTCTGTTAATTTCTTGTAAATTTTTAATGGCAACTTTCAGAGGTGTTTTCCTTTAGCAATAACTTGTCTTCTGATGACAGCTTAATATTTTGTTGTGGGTTCGCTTGTGGTTTCTTTTTCCTATGAAAGTCAGTGGTGTGGTAGGAGGAAATGTCTCTTTTCGGAGAGTGCTGTAGTTCTTGATAAAGCTGAGCTAGTTAATCCCTGTATCCCTAGAGCTGGTGAGACAACCACTCTGGACCTTTCTTCCTTTCCAAACCAGTTTTTAACTTGGAGAAGATCTTTATATTTTAAATTTAATCTTTAAATTGCTTAAAAAAAAAAAAAAATTCTATTTTTAAGGCTTTAGGCTAGATTTGGAGAAAATCTATCTGTCTAAACTCAGGGTTTATCATACTGCTCCTTCAGGAGTGTTAAGAGTTTCCTTGTAGAAAAGGAGGAGCTTAAATTTAAGTCAGTGATGTGTCTGTCTGTCCTTTTCAGTTTAAAATTTCATGACACCATCATTTTGTAGTGGAGGCTCTCTGTGTGGTTGCACAGCTAATTCAGAGGTCAACAAAATTCTGCTACTGCTTTTTTGTCGCATTTACCACATCTGACATGCTTCCTTTTGACTCACCAAAACCGGGCGCAGTCAAATCTTTCTCGGTTATCTGCCAGTCCTGGGTTTTAGTCAATTACTTTTTTTAGTTATCTCTTACTTGTACCTGAAGAAACTCTTGTGTTTCATGGTGTGGGACTGGCTCTGCAGGTTGTGCTCAGTGACAGTTACAAAACTGGATTATTTTAGGTATTTGAGCATGGAAAATGATGTCATGCAACAAATGGCAGCTACTTTAATTAAAAAAGAAATTAAAGAAAGTCCCTAGATGTCAGGTCATATGCTTTAGGAAAATAACATCGATTCCATGACACAGGAGTGTTTTCCTTTCAGCTGCAACTTTAAACCTGATCCAGACCATGACATTGGAAAGAAATATATTTCCATATGGTAAAAGAAATGTAATCATATTTGTTGAAAAATTCATGTAGGTTTCTCCATAAAGCTGTTAATGCTTCAGTAGTCTGGTGGGTGACATAAACCCTCTGTGCCTTATTGTTTTACTGCCTTTGAAGAGAAAATGGCAATCAAGGGAAAGTGGTCTCTATCATAGGCACTCTTTTTAAAAACAGAGATGAAATGTTACAGCTTATTGGTCTATGATGGAAACCACAGGTTTTCCAGGCTATATTGAGCTCTCTGCAGCCTTAGATCAGGGTGGTGTGCATTGATTTGTGAAGGAAATCTGTGTTTTGCTCTGAGGCTAAAGCAGCAGCTAAGGGAAAAAAGGTTCTGAAATTGGTTTTTGAACATCAGGATATGCCGTGGGAAATGCAGGGGAAAGCTTTTTTTTTTTTTTTTTTCTGTTTCTTAGAATTCAGAAAAGTTAATTTATAGTGCAGAGGCAACATTTATGTGGTGTCAGTCTGTGATGGATGCTTGAATCCATCACGAGTGTTGTGTAATTACTGTTTTCTGAGTACTGTGTGACAAGATGGAGACTGTATTTGTTCTTAAAGCTTTTGGGTACTGCTCAAAACCAGCTTATTGCTGGCAAATAACATAGACTGGCTGCTGCTCACACCCAAGCTGCAGACTTTAGGTAGTTTAGGAACTAACCCTGTCTCTTACATTTACACAGCTTGGATTGCACAATGACCT
>VWZN01007563.1:8468-25344 GCA_013396955.1 Regulus satrapa
AGTCATGTTTTTTTTTCTTAGTAGGTGCTCTCTTGAACTCTGAAACTCCTACAAGAAATGGAAAAGTTGGACTGTTTTTATATTGAGAAGCCAAAATCTTAATTTAATCTGCAAAAAGGTTTTGACATCCTACCCAGCCTTCACAGAATGTGAGGAGTAATATCAACTTAAAAGTTTTAACTAAGTTTTTGCAAAATCTGTGTTTTTATAGGCAGTATATCTGATATTGTAATGGATATTGTAGATATTTTTGCTGACGGAATTAGGAATGAAATATTTACAGCATATTTGGGGGTAGTGCATCTATTTTCTGTTTGAACTTCTGTTGTAAGGAGGCTTAAACCTCAAAATCTTACTTTAGCTTTTTAAAAAATAAGTCTAGATATTACTTCTAGTTTAAAGCTACAACTATGAAGATGGCAGCAGATAACAGCACAAAAGTGGTGGAAGGTTTTTTTGAGGTGCTGGGAGAGAAGACAACATCTTTTAAACTTGATTTGTTTCTGAACTTTGGGGAAAGATTACTACTACCCAGTAGTTAAACACAGATGTTGAAAGTTACTTTGTCAGAAACATACACACTGTTTCCTTGTGTCAGTCACATCTTTTCTTATCCTAATCCCTGTGATAAACAAGGAAGATGGAGAACTCAGGCTAAAGCAGCATTTTTAAAGGAAATTTCATTGTTAAGATGTGTATATTCAAGTGTTTAGATCAACCAAATATTAAGAAACTAAATAGTTGAGATTGGAAAAAGAATCCTTAAATGAACAAATAATTCACTTAACTGTGAGAAGTGAGTAGTAGGAGTAAGTAGTCCTTGTTCTTTGCAAGGAAGGAAGGTGTCAAGCAGAGCTCTCTGGGAGTCTGCTCTATTCAGTGTAATCATAAATGCCCTGGAGGAGAGACCGTGTGTAGTGGAGAACTCAGAGCAATAAATACAAAAGGTGTCAGTAACATAGTTGGTGATACACTGTGGTTAAGTGCCAAGTGATACCCTTCCTGAGAAGAGTGGGAAGGGCAACTCAAGGGAGGTGTATGATGCTCTTTCTCTTCAGAGTGATGTCCAGCTTTAGTGGAGAGAACAACTTCATGCCCTGTGAAAAAACCTAGTGAAGATGAGAAATTTTGAAAGAAATAGACCTACATTATACAGGATATTTATGGAGGAAACCTAACATAATCAGTCAGAAATAACTCCTGTTTGAGGAAATCTAATCTGTTCTACTGTATGACTCTGAATTATTTCAGACCCTATATTCCTCCCTATATCTTTATTACTGACTGTAATTCCTTAATTCTTGGTGGCTTGTTGGATGAATATTGCTTTTTTCTAATATCTACTTTGTATGCACTTGTCTTATTTGCAGCCCTTAGACTCTGCTGAACTGTGCAAAACCAAACTCTTGTTTTTGAGATAATGAGGAGTGTATCCTAGCAGTCCTTCTGTCTGCACTTAAAACAGATGAATTAAAACAAATGTATTTGACAATTCTGACTGAATACTGTCGTGGAAGAAATTTCTTGTCAAATGGTTGGAAGTATTAATGCTTTGAAAAGATTTGTCTGATGGTCATGCTATTATACTGATATACAACAACCACAGGAGGTACATTATTTTCTTCCTGCTATTTTGAACTGACAAATTCCCAACTCAGTGGAGTTGTTTAACCTTCAAATGCATGACTCTGAAGTCATTACTGCACAAATCTCCATATGTTCTCTTGCCTCAGTCTTTAAGGGCTGTTTTGCAGGCAGAACTGGCTGGCCTTGATCTTCCACTGTATCAAAGAATTGCCAGCTCTGTCAGGAGTACATCTGCTACTTATTCATTAAGAATGCATATGCACTACTTGTTGGCTTTATCCTTGAGATTACCCTACAGGTAACCTCTTCACAACCTTATAATTCCTCCTCACATACATGTTGTAATTTCTCCTTTAGGCAATTTCTTCACTGCATACTAACTAGCTTAGAAGATGAAGTGTACATCATGGAAGATTTTTGGTATTGTCATATGAAAAGTATACGGTAGAGAGCATTCACTCCTCTGTCTTCACTTCTTACATAAAAGGAGTACTTAAACTCCCCAATTTCTTCTGCTTTCAGGGAAAACTGAGCAAAATTGATATTTTTAGGATATTGTAGGACCTTCCTTGTAACTGAATGTGGCAGCATGACTTTGCAGATGAGCAGGATTCTTCTCAGATATCCTCTGATCTGTTGAATCTTTGCTGCTTTTTCTTGAGAAACTGCTTTACATGTTTGTGAGTAAATCTACTGTCAAAGTACAACACTTTCTATACAACAATAAACATTTTTCCTCAGTTGTGTCTGTGAAATTAAAGACATTGACACTAGTGGTGATGGTACCATTAAAATGACAAGTATAATTTGGTATCTTCAGTCACATCCTGTCCACCTGTACCAGGTGCTTCCATGCTTAGGAATTTGTTGCTGTGATGCAAAAACTTATACTTGATTCTGAAATTATGGTATGTCAGTGTGAAAAAGTAACATTTCTATCACAACTCTAGGGGAGCCCTGTTGTTTTACTTGATACAGTAAGAAGCTTTCCCCCTTTATCACTTATGACAGTTCTGCTTGTTTGTTCTGCTTGCAGTAATGACAAAGCTAAGCTATTTTTTCCTGTTCCTTTATTGTGTTAAAGGGAAACTTCCACTACAAAAAATATCAAAGCTCTATATTTGAAAAAAAATTAGTTGATTTTAGAAATGAAAACGCCTTGAAAATGCACAAAAACAGACTTTGCTGATTTATTTAAAACAAAACAGGACCCTCAGGATTTTGAGATTTTCTTGCTCCATATGCCAGAAACACTTGACGCCCCTCTAGTTTGACTTCTGCTTTTCTGCTCTCTCCTACCAGTTAATAATATTGTAGTCAATCCATGCATGTTAATAAGAAGTGAATTAAATCTGCTTCATGGAGCATGTTCTGAGGTATTAGGTATTGACATTAGAGAATACTTTAACAAAAAAGATATCGAAAGCCCCTCTTGGCATGGTTTTTCAGGCTAATGACTGATTGGCTTGGATTGAGTCAGGTAAATTACAGATGCTGTAGTTCTGTGACTTCAGTTTATTGTTTAACAGTATTAAGTTAATCTGATCGATTTTGGCGTAATTTAATTTCTGTTTTTTTGGAAATTAAAACATTTCTCTCAAGTTTTCATGGAGCATGTGTCCTTTCAACACTGAAAGGTGCTGAGAAGAGAAGTGAGATAAATGGCTGGTGGAATTACTTCTTGAATCTGTTGTGCAGTTGGGGGAAACTGAAGAAACTTGTGTTTATTGTAGTATTGTTGTATTGTATTTCAGTGTATAGCACTTCTAATAAATGGCTACTTAATGGCTACTACATAGATGCCCAGAACTTTTAAGAGTAAAAGTAAAGTAGGTGGAAAGAAATTATGAAAAAGAAGACAATTTTATTTTAGCTGTTCATACTTGCTTATGAAGCAAAACAAAAACCAACGTGGAGTTTAGTAGTTTGTTTCTATGATCTGGATGCAGGAATGTGTAATTATACGCTAATTGCATCATATTCTCAATATTGCTGAAGAATGAGCATGCACATTTCAACCAGCTTTACTCAACATGGAAAAACACAGATCTTCACTGCATGAGGGACTTCATTCCTGTGATCCACATGCCATTGCTTTTTATTTCTTATTTAGTAGGTGGAAGTTACATTCAATAAACTTCCCCCTGAATAACCCTCTCATTCTGAAAATTTTCCATCTCGTACTTCGAGAAGCTGAAACATCCAGGTGTGGGTTAGAGGAAATATGAGGCGTAAGGTATCATGACACCATTATTCACAGAGCGGGTCTTTAAAATGGGTGATGCAGAGCTACTGATTTGATGTCAGTGACAGTATCTAATTATAACTACAGGTGTTCGTGGCAGTGTGCTGAAGCTGTGATAAGGTTTTTTTGGGCTGAACTTACTTTTGTGAACAACTGTTTTCCCATGATAATCAAAACTACCAACCCTAAAGATGTAACCATGTAAATAATAAGGAAACTCTTATCTGTATGTGCCTAATTCTCTACATTTGGAGGTCCAAACAATATATTTTCTCAATTAATCAGCCATGAATGTTGGTATTAGTATGTGTGCAGGGCAAATGATGAAGTTTTCGTTCCATACATGTTTTATAAGATAAATGGTGTTGTAAATGCCACAACCTTATGTTGACAAGTCACCTTCCCTCACTGTGGCTGCACATGCTTCGGCCTCATCCCTGACCCAAGTCAGCTAAATACTGAACAATTGATGGTGTATCATGACATCTGTCACAATATTGACACAAGGGGAAGGAAAAAATAAGGTCTGGGCTGCAGTATTTTTCAAAACCCTGATATTCTTCCTGTGAAGAGAAAGGGAAAGGATTTTTTTCATAGTAGGAAAGGCTGGGTTTTTTGCACTGTGCTGTGGAGTCCAGCTTCCAGGCTCTGTACTGACTGGTGTCTGAATAGTGCAGTGTTTTGGTGAGACTCTGGCTTGGCTCTTAGCCCATCCTGCTGTCCTTCTGCTTTGTTGGTGTGCTTGGATGGCTTCCAGAGCTGTGTCAGTTGTAGTGCTGCTGGCATGGAAGTGGAAACAGTCCCTCTTGACAGTGACAGTGGTCTTTCTGCCACTTTTGGAGGGGAGGTTTTGCATGCTATTTGCTTTATGACTGCAGTGGTACAGAGGGTGCGTGGTTCTTTGCAACGGGCTTAGCTGGTGTCATTTACCAGAGTTTGCTTCAGGGAAGTTTTCATCTTTTGAGCCATTAGTTCGTTGTTTGTTCTTTTGTTTTCCAACAGAAGTATTCTTTTAAGCACTTTATGATGTGCAGAACAAAACCGATAGCAAATCATTGGTAAAATCCTAGTTGTATCCCTTGTGATGGTCCCAGGAGTCAGGTTTAGTTTGGGCGATTTTGTGGGTGGAGGGAAAGAGGGATGAGCATTGAAAAGGATCCTAGGTCTGTTCACTAACAGTTCTCTTGATGCTCGGTTGGTACCTATTTTTAATTTACTTTTTGCCCTGCTCTTTACATCTTTACTTTTATTTGCACATGCTTATTTGGGGCTAGCTGTGTATCTGGAAAGGAAGAGGTAGGCTGTGCCTTGGCACAGAGGTTTTGAGGAGACAACTGAGACTACAACCATATTTATTTCTGGTGGGAAGGAAGGATGGAGTATATTTTAGTCTTTGTGATCCCTTGCTGTCAGATGTGAGTGTCTCCTCCAGATAGTTTTTGTTGTGTAACTTATAAGTGGTATGCATTTTATGTACAACATAGCTGAATTTTGAGCATTAACTCAAGGGCTTTTGTTCTACTAGGTTCTACATGCCTAAGCTAAAGAAGATTTTTTTGTTTTGTTAAACATTCTTTTTAGTCCTCCACTGCTTGTTTTCCATACAGCCGTTTCTTTCCAAGAGTGTTCATCCCTGTACACCAACAGATTGTGCAAATGTTGTATATGTGTTAAGGATGGAGGAACAGGATTTGGAAGTGTTCTGTTAGTTTCTGTTAGTTTGGGATAGTTTGCATCCTATTTTGAGTTTTTTAAAAGACTTTTGCTGTTCAGATGACTGGTTTTGGTTTAGCGTCAGTACCTTGATGTGCAGTAGCATGTAGCATTGTGCACCCTTAGTATTGTGTCCTGTCGGTATTAGATTGAGCCAAAGGCATCCTCTTTGGTGGAAGAGATGGGAATAAAGTCCTTTGCCTTGAGGCTGTAGGGCTTGTGCAGTGACTGTGTGGTTCTAGGAATGTATCCAATGTGTGAGGAAGTGAGGGGATTGCATGCATGTGTAACTTCCTTTTCTCCATATTCCTGAACACTCCCTTTGCACTTGCACTCCCTGAAAAGCACTTCCTTTTCTGCTTTCATGAAATGCCATTTATGCTCTTCTGACTTGTAAAGCTATCCAGAGAAGGTGCACAGGGATAACTGTTGCTTACTGGAATATAAATAAGTATTTTATAATTGTGCTAGTAGCAGCAGATTGAGTACCTCAATGGTTGTCACTGAACTGTTTACTCAGTCATGGTTTTGGCATGCTTCCACATTTGAAGTGCCACAAACATGAAGATGAGAGGAATCCTGCCCTGCTCTCCTTCATTCAGAAATACTTCCTGGAAGCTACAAAGTCAAGGCAGTAGTCATTGTCCAAGGGAAGTGCATAACCATCTAACTTCCTGCATGCCCATTCCTTCTTATGCACTTCTCTTTGGAAATATGAGGGTATGATCATCAGCAGTTTGTTTTGNCGTACCCCCTTCCAGAGAGGCGTTTTCTGTAGTGATGAAACCATCCGGTATCCATACAAAGAGGACACCATTTCTTATAAATTGTTAGCAGGAATAATTATTCCTTTCAGTATAATTGTTGTAAGTTAAATTTTTCTTCATTGCTTTTGATTTCAGTGGGGGTGGGGAAGAGGTGGGAGGGGTAATCTGTTAATACAGACTTACAAAACTATATTCTGTAAGATTTCTCAACCTCAAAATAATGTCCTCAGACCAGGTGCTGAAGCAGTAGGAATGGTGGTCTGACAAGAATATCTAAAAGGTTTTATTTAACTGAAGTCAAACAGTGGAATTATAGAACAGAAAAAGAATACCTTAGAACCATGTTGACTTAATTCTAAAATCTGAGAGAGAAAATCCTTTTACCATATGTGTTGAAAATAACACTAATGTGTTGTGACTGACACAAGTCTTTATTTCAGGGCCTGCTACTTTCAGAATAACAGTGTGCATGACCTTTGTAGTCAGCATTTTTTATCTGCCATAAAAATCTTTGGGAATACTTGTGTGTAAGTGTCACAACAAATGCTAGCCTGTTTAAGAGAAAGACTATGGCTTCCAGTCAGACGTTATCAAAAGCATAAACGGAATAAAAAGAATAAAAGTGTGGAGTTTTTTCCTAGATATTTCTCTGAAGGTCAGGATAAAACTCTGTGTCCATTTGTATTTGAATTACTGCAGGGGCTTTCTTTTATAGTGCACCTAACCTGGCTAAAAACAGGGTACTTTTTGCTTTCCTCCTCTTCACACCAGGCCAGTGAGTTGGACAGATTGTTTCCGTGACTACCAGTTTGGGATCTCTGACCATAGCTCCTAGCTCAGCTGAACTCTCTCAAGCATATAGTGACTCTCTATCCTTAATATGCTGTTAGCTGAGCTAACCTAATAGCTTACTATGTATGGACAAAAGTTAAAGTTGTACTATTATCCTGTATGTTGCCACCTCTTGTGGCTTGTCTGAGCCAGGATCAGCTGGCAGAAAATAGCAGCTTTACTTGACTACGTGGAGTACAAATGGCTCTTGGAAGAATACCAGTGCTAAGGCAAAAAGTAGCTGGGACATGTACTCATGAGCAGAGGGGACAGTTGAAGCTCTTCAGTTAACCATTTCATATCCTAAATCTGATGGGACTGGACTGCAGTTCCTACAAAGGCACTTCAACAGGGGCCTTAAGATCCCTGTCCAGATGTGCTAAAAAGCTTCAGTATCTGATTGTTCTGTTCGGTGGCATCCAAACTCATCAGAGCCACACATTGGACAGAATTAAAACTTTCTTATGCCAAATAAGATTTTTAGGCATATAAATACTTATCCAAGTATATTTAGGAGCCAAAAATGAAAAGCAGAGCTAAATGTAATCCTTAGTATTGACCAGCTGTTTCTCTGGACTAATGGGTCTGAGTCAGGAGGGATATATGATAATTACTCTGCCCTGCATAGGGACTGCATGTCTTTTTATCAAGGTTCCAGCATAAAGGTCAGCTTGCAGCTCATATTTGCTTTTGGGTGGAATTTTTGCTGCAAGTGTAGAAACATGTTTGGGAATTGAAACTCTGACTTGCCTTGTTTTCCATTTCTTGGAAAAGCTGCTTCAAAAACTTACAGAAATGCTTCTGAAGCAGATGAAATTTTGAGTGGGGGAGTATTTGTGTGTTCTCTTAACTGGCAAGTGTTTTATGATAAAGATCCTGCCTTTAAGACTATATTTTTTCCACCTTGTTACTACCTTCGGGTAGTCAATATTACCTGAGAGCATCAGTGCTTGGTCACTATTGGACCCCATATAGCTTATCTTGTTTACAGAGCAGTTTAAAGAGCCAAGTGAGGAAGAGCAGAATAAAGCATGGAAAGATTGATGTATTGCACTCAGAACTTGGCTACCAGCCATTTGCAGCTTAGGGCCTTTCTAAGTCAGAAAAGGCTCCACTGAATATAGTTTTTTAATGGATATATTCCTCTTAAATTAATCTGATCTCTATTTGAATATGGAGATATTCATATATGGAATATATTCATATTCATCTCCATATGAATATTTTGCTAACAAAGTTTCTTTTACAACATCAGGGACTACCTTTTAGTTGTGAAATCAGGCTTTTCTGTTAAGATTGCTTCATAGTCAGATGGTAAAAGCAAATATTAGTGTCCTTTACTTAGTGCTTAGATTATTGAAGAGGAATATTCTTTGATGTCTGTCCACTGGGGTAACTGCACTGACATCAACTAATTTTTTTGTTACCTGAGATAAATGACCTTCTTGCAGGTTTTGCAGCAATGTTATTTGAAAGGGATATATTATTTACCTGTCATGGCTATTTGTGCTCAGCCATGTTCCTTAAGAGGTTGCTTTCTGGATTAGGTGTCCATGTACTTTACTGAAAACTTTCTCAGCTTTATTCCATGTTCTGGTATTTCTCTGCTTCAGTCCATGTTTGGGTATGGTGGAGGGTGTAAAACTTCAGTATCACACATCTGATGATATTGTCGTGTTTGCCTTCATGTGCAGAGCCTCTGACAAGCTGTCACTCTGTGTGCCTGGGTGACAGAGTCTAAGTAATGTCTTCAGTCACCAAAGCTCTGCTGGGTTCTAGGACCCAACACTCTCAAGTGACTAACAGAGCCATAATTTTAATTTTTAGATTATTTTTCAAGATGGCTTTACATATATACATCCAGTCCCCCACACATATAATCATCTGTATAAATTGGTCCTTTCTGTACAGAATGGGACCATCAGGTTCAATATCCAAATTATCTGGAATGAAGTTCTGTATTTGGCATAAGGAGAAGCTTACTTTCTGCAACAGATGAAGTTACAAGGGAACAAAATTAGATCTGATTTCTTGTCAGCACTTGATACATGAGCCTTGGACATGTAGAATGAAAAATCCTTGGAAAGACCTCAGTAAGACCTGTCTTTCCCTACTCTCATTAGTTTTCTTTTCTCCCCAAAGGATTAAATTTCCATGATGAATAGGGTATTTCTTTGTCAAAACATCTGGCCTTTCGGATCTGGGTATAAAGTCTCAACCCTTCAGAACAGCTTCTGGTTTCATGAAAAACCTAACAAGCTTTGAAAAATTTTACTCAGTAGAAGTTAGTTGAAGATTCAATGTAAAATGAAGTTTTAAGGGAGAAAATGTTTCTAATTAGGGCCATGCCAAGTAATACGGTTAATGTTACCCCATGAGGGCTTTGTTTTAATAAGTATTCTGAAAATAATGTGATTAAATTCAACATGAGGTGGGGTAAAGTAAAAGTGTTTCTCTTCTGGGTGTTTCTCTTCAAAGGGTGTGAAAGTGTTTATAATGTTTGGACATGCTTCTGCTGACTCTTGGAGAACTTAAATTCGCAGCTTAATGTTTATCAAGAAACAATTTCTGAAATTGCATGTGTGAATATTAACAAGAATAGTGTAATACTTCTGTTTTAAAGTTATTATCTTTAACTTGTCCTTATTTCTCTTTCAGATAATCCTAGGAGAGACTCTCTCGGTCTTTTATAATAATTTGCACTCAAATTCGTTTGTCAGAAATAACTACATAGCCACTATTTACAAGGCCATTGGGACCTTCATTTTTGGGGCAGCTGCTAGCCAGTCGTTGACAGACATTGCCAAGTACTCCATAGGTAGACTGCGTCCTCACTTCATTGCTGTGTGCCAGCCTGACTGGACACGGATAAACTGCAGCCTGGGCTACATTGAGAACTTCACTTGCCATGGGGACAAAGCAAAAATCAATGAGGGAAGGTGAGTCTGACTGACCTTGTATGCTTGGCTGTATAATGTGTTTGTTAACCTGAGCCAATGAGTTTGGTAATGCTGCTGTAGTTTTGGTGCTACTCCTAGAATAAGTATATTGTAGTGAATTTTAAACATTAAACCCTGTCTAGGCCCTGGGGTTTTTCAGTTTGTGAAAGCTTGTTTTATTAATGTACAGATAGATGCTTAGTTGTGTATTTGTTTCTGCTTATGGGTGATTGTCCTTTTTTTTTTTAGTTTCATTTGGCTTTTATTTGTTTATAAAATGCTTGCATCCCAATGAAGAGAACAATTTGAAATCTACCTTAATAATTGAATGTAGAATAGCAAAAAAATGTTTCAGTTGTGGAATGAAAGCAAAGAAAAACTGCACAACCATGCAAATACATACAGGATTATTCAAATCGCTCTAATTTTTCTCATTATTAAGAATTTTTAAATCTTGAATAATTATCTGTCAGTTCAGTTGCAGCAGGATAGTGTGTAAATAAGAATAAAGACTCTGAGACTTCAGACTTCTAGTCACTGTGCTATAAATGCAGTGTTTGAGTGCTACTGGAAGTGTTAGAAGTATGTTCAGAAGAGTTTTAATTGCTTGAGCTTTCTGTGACCTTACCTTTACAGAGACTTCTTTTTCTGGAAGTCCTATATACAGTCTTAGAACTTCTCTTGTGTAGTTTTTAAGTAAACGTGTGTAGTTTTGCTCACTGTCCTGTGTGCTCCTTTGCTCTCCTGGCATGTCTTCCCTATAATTTTCCAGTAGTGTGCATGGTATTTTTCAGTAGCCTTAGGAAAACGTTGATGAAATGTGAATGGCTGTTGGTGGTAAAGGAGCAAATGCATGGATAGGGAGGAGAACAGTATACTGGATATGTGTGGCAGCCAATACAGGGGTGAATTGAGAAGCTGGTATGTTCCACAGAGCCAGTGCCAGCCAGCTCCAGGTCAGTACTTTAACTAATTCATGAGTCTAAAAATGCTTCTTAAGTGAAAAGAGGGGTGTGGAGAAAATGTGAATTTGTCCTGATGACCAAAATGATCCTGAAATAGACTTTCTGGGTTTTAGGAATGCTGAAAAAGAAGGGTTAACTTACTTTTTTGTTTAAGCGTAGGGGTTTTGTGTATGAGAATATGATGAGGGAAGAGTGGAATAGTGGTCGCTCATCTTGTATTCTTCCCTGTGTTTTGACATCTTAAGCTTCTATAATGGAAGCAAGATTTTTTTTGTCATCTCTTAACTGATTGGCCATTAGGTTTGTATTTCCAGCTACTCTCATGTTCCCCTTTTTTGTTGCTTCTGTTTCCCCTGTGGAGTGATGTGAGAGGGCTCTCCTGTTTGGTCAGAACTTGCCTTGAGGTGCTCACTTGAGCATGTACTTTCTTGCAGGGTTTCTGCCATCAGATGAGGCTTTTGTACACACAGGAAGCTGTGAACAAAAAGTTAGCAAGTGATCAAAGAAGGTAGGATAGATTTAAGTGGGACACTGCCCTGACATGGATGCAGTGATCCAGTAAATTCTTTTAGGGTTTCTGATGATTTCTAGGTCATGTTCCCACACAGAGGCCCAGTGCCCAAGGACATTAACCTTTCAGTTAATAGCCCGCTAAGAGAAAAGAGGTGGATTGCAGGGAGTTTTTTACAGGAAGATGGAAGAGGTCAGTAGTCTCTCAAGCTGTAACCCAGAGATTAATTTCTGTATCAGTTGACAAAATTATTAATGGCACATCTAGTACCATCTGCTTTCTTTTGCAAAGATTAAGTAGGCAGATAGAAATGCAAAGGAGGAATGAAAACAGGACAATCATAGTGTTGCATGTAAAATCATAAGTTCTGAATGGATAATATTATTCCTGTGTAGTGGCAAAACTTGAGGCTGCATTTGACTGTTTTTAAAGATTCATGCCTGATTGTACAGTCAAAAGGAAAAATCAAATATTTTATTTTATTATTGAAAACAATGAGAACAGTGTAGAAATCCATTGTGCGTTGCCGTATTTCATACTGTATTTTCTGATCAGTTATCTTCTCCCATCTCGTCTCTTATAATTTTTTTACTAATCAAAAGTATAAAATATTTTTGGTATGTAGCATCCCTGAGTAAATCAGACTTCTTGTTCTGAAATTGTGTGTGTGTGTATGTGTGTTAAAGAGATGATTGTAAGATGAAAGCTTCTAAAGTACACTTTGGAAGTGGTACAGAAATTAGGTAGTCAGTGTTTCCATTTCCTCCTTACCAGTAAAATGGGAAAAGGAAACATTTGAAGCAGTTTATTTTTTCGCACATGAAGATTAAGGAGTAAGCTGTGTAAGTTCTTTATAGTACTGGGATGTGTAAGTTTGGTTCAGAGTGGGTTCAAAACACAACTTGCAGGAACTTCCAGAAGACTAAGCTGAAGAAAACAGCCTTTGTTTCTGGAAGCCCAGGAGTTTTATGGTTGCAGGCTGAGAATATTTTAGGCAAACTTATTGCATATTATGTTCTACTACTGTTTTATGTTATGTCTGATGTTTCCTACTGTTTGCATGTGTTTATGTTAAAACATGGGAGCATTAGAGAAAAACAGTAATTAGTTTTTATTTTTCAGTGGCAACAATAGTATTACAATACATGCTTGCCTTATCAGGAATAAAAACCAATGGATTTAGGATTGATTGTCTAAATGAGAAATGTGCCCATGAGTTATGGTTAGTTTTAGTAAGGTTTATGTGAGAAGTGAGTGTCACCCTTTAAGAATTTTTTTAAGGTTTAATAAGGGATAAAAGAGACAGTAAACAGTGCTGGGTGCATAGCTGTAGCTAGAGGTGCACTGGTTAATCATAACAACTCTTCTTATACTTTTCCCATTGCATTGGTCAAAATACATATTCATAAAAATTATACATATTCAAACATTTATTTGAACTCGTTTACATGTTCTTTTACTTAGGAATTTTTTAGCTTGGTTCAGCCCTTGACTCGCTTTATAGAGAACTGTAGCATTGGTGTATATTTTTGAGAGTCATGTGGCACTCCCTCAGAGCATCCCCCCTGTTTTATGGTTTCAGCAGGCAGCAGTTACGGTAGGGCCATTGGCAGGAGTCCTCATCACATCCATTCCTTAAGCGTTATCTGGCCACGTAGTTTTGGTTGTTTCCACAAGTACTCTAAATCGATGTTAGCTATTTTATGAATGTATCTGAGTTATTCTCATTACTGTCAGTTAGTTACAAAAATGAAAGCATTAGTTATTATTTCACAACTGCAGCTACTTCTGTAAAAGACAACATTTTGCAAAAGCAAGAACTATAACATATGTTTATCACACTGTTTACAAACTAAAATATTGTCTATAAATGATGTTCTGAGAATACAAGCTACACAGGGGCCAGGGCATTGGCCACAAAAAGCTGATAAATTATACTATATCAAAGGCAGTTAAAAGTGATTACAAACTGTACTGTATCAAAATTGTTAATAAAAATTTGCAAAAGCCAATACATAATAGCTAAAGCTAACAACTACCTAATTGTTTATAACAGTTTCACTTTCTAATCAGAGGTTAATAGGACATTTCTTGCTGACTGAAGCATCTTGTTTGCTATACATCATTCTAAAAACAGTTTTTTTCAGGTCTAAATACCTTAGGTTCTCCTTGACAACTTTTACTGTATATATGCACTTTCATTACCGCTGCTGGCTCAGCAAAGCAGAGGATCACAAACACAGTGGTCTGCTTAGTAAATCTGATTCATATTTTTTGAAAGATGCATGTAAGAGTTGGCATATATACATCCAGATTTGTAGCACTTAAAGATCTTTAAAATACGCATAAAAATCACTATCACTTGTTATAGAAAAATTTTCTATTTAAATAATAAGAGGTACTTTTTTTCTGTGCCTCTTTGTAAAGTATTCCTTTCTTCAGGTGGGGTTTGGCGTTTAATTTAAGCCAGACACAGAAGCTTGCAATGAGTTACTCAATGGCACTTTTCTGAGGTGAATGACTTGTACAGAAGGGCCATCTCAAACTCTTTTGGAGCTAGGCTTGATGCTGGTTTTTTGTAGAGCCATGTAGTATTCCCTCTAAATAAATACTANAGAAGAACAATTTTTAGTGTCTATGAATGTACTTCATAATGTTCTTTTCTCACTGGTGCTGCTTGCACCATTAGCATGTCACTTTTAGTGTACTGGTATATACTTTAATGCTGCTGAATTACCTTTAGGGTACTTTCCTTGGCACCTATAAAGATAATGACTAGTCAGTAGTTGGCTGTTTTCCCTTTCAAATAGGCAAAGAAGGGCTCAGTAAAATAGGTAGGTGTGCCAGGCTATAACCCTGATGAAGTGAGGGTGTGAGTGAGCAGTGTTAATCTCTTTTGCTTTTGCAGCTTCCACTTCCACTCATTTTCCTTTTCTTCTGGCTTTTCACTGCATACCTTTGCCTGGCTTTTAGTGGACTGGCAAAATACCTAAATTCCTCAAGGAGAAGTAGGCAGATATGACACGTGATGGCTTCTCCATTCATTATTGGTAGCTAAGGCAAATTTCCCAAACCTGTCTGCTCTAACCAGTCCATGGCAGATTGTTCATACATCTTGTTTGTTAGCTTTCCTGCATCCCAAAGACTGAACGGAAACCACAGATGTTCAGCAGCAGCTCTGAATTTGTATTTCAGTATTCCTCTGGTGAGTGTACTTTGCTGTAGCTGCTGGTTGTCTGAAATCGTGTAAACAGTGAGGCTTGAGAGTCTAGTAGAGTAACAAAAGAATATCAAGAGCTGCTCTTTTCCTCTAGTATGTGACTACCTGATTGCTCTGGAATAGACTTATTTTTTAACATCTGGCAGAGGGGGAAAAGGAGAACTTTACAAGGTATTTGTTCAGTTAGGCTGAAATACATTGTGCTTCAGGATTTCAAGACAGTGATAGTGTGCCTTCTGACCCTATTAGTGGGATGTACTGAACCATGATGTGGCAATATTAGCTGGTGGCTCCAAACTCATTTTGGTAATTGTCAATTGCTAATTCAACATTGGTCGCCTTTGTGTAGATAAGTATTTGTAATCTCTAGGAAGTAGGATCTGGAATCGAGGGGACACACTTGACCAGATGAATCTGAACCTGGTAAAGGTCATTGTTAGTTGTCATCTTAAGCAAAAAATGAGTATTTCTTCATGGTTGTAAAATTTAATCTCAAAAAGAGTAAATGTGATTTAAATAAAGGTTCTGTCAGTATTTTTTTTTGAGGTGGGGAAGAACTTAGTAAGGATGGGAGGTGTTCCTCTCCAGTTTTAAGTTCTTTCTACAAGAAATAGGAACTAAAAAAAAAATCAAATGAAGCTCCCTAAGCCTTCGCAGCAAAAGAATAGTCAAAACAGAACAAAAACTCTACAAAATCAATGAAGAACCCCCCCCAAAACCAAACTTCTGGTATTGACAAGTTGTGTGAGATTGAAAGAATATTTGAATTAGTCCTATTTAATTCTCAAACAATGTAGCTGATGCTATATAGAGCTTACAGCATTTTTTAGAACTTAATTTAGTATTGTGCTGTCACTTTGAGTGTGCAAAATATATTTGATTTTATAAACTTGGCAGCACAAACTGCACATTAAAGTCTTATGTTACGGTCAGGTGTATTGAATCTGATACTATTTAAACTTACACTTTATCCACAAAATGTTAAAAATAAGTGTTGTGGCGTGAAGTATGCTGTACTCAGTGTCTGCTGAATAATTTCACAGGGATGATAATATACTAGTAATAATGTACTAGTTAGTGCTCATGCAAATTATGCCTCCCTGGAACTTCAAAGCTTTAAAGCATACTTCTTTTAATTTTCTTGTTTCAAAATAATTTCCTGCACTAATAATGTAGGAAAAAGTACATTTGCAGTGTCTGTATTCAGTAAGGAATTAAAAATCACTAATTTGCCAATGCTGTATTGAACTTAAAACCCTTGAAAACAACAGGCTTTTATTTAACTTGTTCTTCTTGCCTGTTCAGTGTATGTGGTTTTCTGTTGTGCCGTTAAGTATGAGCATGTAAATCTCTGAAACACACTAACTGGGACAAAGTGAACTTAAACTGACAAAGTGAACAAGAACTGACAAGTTCAAGAATCAATTCAGATACCTGGTAATTGGGTTATAAAGTTATTCTTCATAGTTTTTGATTAATATGAAATATGTATTTTTATACCAGTGATGGTGAAAGCTATTTAAAAAAAGTTACCAGAAAAATGATTAATTATCCCAGAAAAGAAATATACTGACTTCTCTTGCTTCTCCTGAAAGATAATTTTCTACCCTTTTGAGTATACCTTTTGTGTTAGCTTCCCCCCATTATTGTTAGTGTCCACATCATCTTGAAGACAGTGGAGATCTTGTTACAGTGACTGGCAGGAGTGGGTTAAATATTTCATTAATGTGGAGGTAGTTGTGGAGTTTTGACAAAGCCCTGTGAATAGTCATCCATTTTTTTTAAATCATCTGAGGGAAAGCACTGGCTCCTTTACATGGCTTTTTAGAGGTATCTGGATGGTCTCATCATGGCATAGTCTACCTTCTTCAGCACCTCTGGATGCATGTTTAGTGGGCTCATGGGCATGTCTCTTTTTAGTAACCATGGTAAGATCTGTGGCTGGATATTACCTCTCTTCTCTGAACTTAGCTACTAAGCATTATGAACTGGGAGGCTAGAAAAGATCTTTCTAATTGCTGACCTTTTAAAATACATTTGCATTTTCTTTTCATGCTTCTCCACCTGTACTGTATGGTGAGTGTCCTGGTTTGGATGA
>VWZN01007567.1:1646-14850 GCA_013396955.1 Regulus satrapa
AAAGATGCATCATGTGTAAGAACTTATACAACAGTGGTTTTCTAAGTAACATGTCACACTTGTCTCTTATGTATTCAAGTTACTTTCTGCTCCTCTTAAAAAGTTATCCTCTAATTTTCCTGCAAGTGATGGCAACTATAACTCCAGTGGTTTTTTAACTGCATGCTAAGACCACTCTTTTGCAAGTACCCATCCATGCAAAATAACTATGTCCTACCTTTCAAGCTGCTTTCCAATTTTCCCTTTTATCTTTATGATCAAANCTCTGCTCTTAGAAATGTGTGCTCACTGTGGAACTAACTCCTCAGACTTTTTACCTGAACAGAGCATGGTTTTCCTAATACCATCTACCAAGAGAAGGACCATTCTGTCTCTTTTCTGTCCTCCAAGAATGGCATTTAATTACAATATGAAGAAACTAGCTATGAAAGAAAGGTACAATAGCTCTATTTTGCTGCTGCACTTTCTGGTTCATCTTGAGCTTTCATTTCCCATGTGGGTTGGAGCTACTTGTTTATGGATACAGACTCAGAAGAAAGCAATGCTCAGAGTAACACCTGCTCTTGTAACATGCTTTCTATTACAATAAAAGGATCAGGATAAGATGACTGGGTGACACATTTTCACAGCAGCTTAGCTGTCTTAACTGAGGATGGCAAGTGCTTTAAATGAAGAGGCTGAAGTCAAACTACAGAAATCAAGACTAAATATTTAGCAATAACACCCACTTCTAAACAAAGACACCAAAGTATCCTTTTCACCACCATAAAATATCCCAGTGAGATATTTTCATAGCAGACACTCAAGTATTCATAAACATTGTTACCTGTGCAGTTCTTAGCTGTACAGTTCCTGCTTTGTACTCTGACTGTAATCTGTTCTTCTCAGCAGTCACACCAGTCATCTGAAGAGCCAAATTTACTTTGATGGTGTTCAGTGGTATGATCCTCTACACACAGGAAAACAGAGCAGTTTTTTTTCCCACCAGACTCAAAACTGATATAATCATTACTTCAGAAACTACCCATCCTTTTAGTCATAATGTACAATCTCACGCTGCATTCAGCTCATCAATACTGCTGTCAAATTCAGTGAAAAGTGGTGACCCAAGTTCTTCAAGATGTATACTCCTCATGTACCTTTAAGTAACTATACATATAATTTCAACCCAATATATAAAAATATACGTATGTAGATATATTCACACACACAGACTTTAAATCCACAATTTAACAGCAACTCCCCCTACCCCTATTCTCTTTCTCTTCACTATATACCAACATATGAAATATAAGAAAAGCTAAGGCCATCTCAATTGTTACTCAGAGAGAATCCAACAGGTAGATTTTGGCAAATGTCATATGTCACAAAGAGATGGAAAAAGGTAAAAAAGTAAACACAAAAGACCTATGTACAACTCTCACGTCTGATGTCTTAACTTGGACAGCACATAAACAACTAAACAAGGCTGTGTTTAGGAATAACATAACAGATATAACAGACTTCAGTGTCAAACTAGAATCTGGTTTGACAACATTGACATTAAAATGTTTGGGTTATTTTTCCAAACAGTTAGCCTCAAGACCAGTCCAGAGGCTTCAAAACCATCAAGAGATTGTTTACTGTCTAAAGAATAGCTACAATTATGGGCCATTGAAAGCAATTTTTTTACCCTTTTTTTTATTATCAGCATATAAATACAAATTAATCCTCTCCCTTAATGAAAGGGAGGATAAGGTCTCAACTCTAGACCTAGGTGACCTACAAGATAAAATTTTGAGAGTGCTAGTCAGCATCTGACCACAATGGTGAGCCAAGGTCTGAGATCTTTGCTATTTGTCATTTCAACACAAAGTTTATATAGTTTGAAGCTGGGCATGGGAAAAAGTTTGTTTCCAATTCTCTTAAGAAATTTGAAAATAATTATCAGAAATACAAACAGAAAAAAAAATTAAAAGGAGATGAAAAATGGAAAAAGTTAAGATTATTTAATAATTAGGAAAGCTAGCTCAAAAACATTAATAGTAACAAACATTGCATGCCGCCTACTTAAATTACATGAATTGGACTTTTCATAAAAGTGAACACATACCAAGTTAAAAACACATACCTTCATGAGATGCATCAATTCACTAACAAGTTCTGCTTTCTGTTTATTTATTTCTTTGATCTTTGCATTTGACAGCTGAAATTCCTTCTCTAGGTCAATAGCATCTTGTTCCAACTGTCTTAAACTATGGAGGTATTAATAATTGATTAATGATGACTAAAAATAAATTTTAAAAATACAAAAATTCTTAAAATTTATGACAAACCAACAGTTAGCAATAACAGGAATTTGAAATGCTAAACATTCCAAACACATTGGAGGCATTCCCAGCCTATGCACTTTAAACCTAAGAAATACAGACAAAAAAGTAACAGTTAAAGAAACTCTGCTTTTGGCTAACAGCATCACTGAGCAAGCATAACCCCCTTACTTCTTTAAATTTCAAATTAGAGAAAAGAAAAAAAAATATCGTAAGGAACAATGCTTTTCTTCTGATAGTTCTTTCTGACAATATAACACAAGTGAGTTCAGGAAGTTTACTTAATTCTTTTTACATATTCTACCCAAAAAAAAAAAAAAGTATCCTTTTCTTAGTGCATAAAAACAGAATTTTCAAGTGGTTTAGACATTCTCTGGAACCTGGAAGAGGAACCATAACATTTAGTAAGCTGCAATGCATTTGCATTTTCCAAAACTGCTAAACAGGCCAAGAGGATGATACAGGAAACTACAAACTGGTCATTCTCATTTGAATGACTTGACAACTATATAAAACAAGTCCCCTCAGGAAGCAATTCTAGGGACAGAATGGAGGAGATCATGGAGATTCATCAAGCATTTATGAATTTGGGGCATGTTGCACGCCCTGAACCCAACTGTAAAACAAGGGGGTGACAGGAGATCAGGTGGTTGCCACTTTACACCAATTTCAGCCTTCTGTTAGGGTACCCGATAAAAGTTCACCTGCACACATACGAAAGAGAGACAACAGCCCTGGCAGAAACCCAAATAATGCCCTGCATCTTGGCTATACCCAGGCCCACCACGGGATCCATCAGTCCATGAAACGCCCATCTCCACAAGCCCAGAGGAGCAGAGGGACATGGGAATGGAGGGGAACGCAGATTCAGGACTCAGAGAAAGGGACACTCTGTCCCAGGACAGCCTCACAACAGGGTTCAGGTGTGAAACACAACAGGCACCATTTGGACTGAGGGGGAGTTGCTTTCTTGCACTACAATTGAATTATTTAGGTTGGAAAAGACCTTAAGATCATTGAGTTCAACCACTAACTTAACACTACCAGATCCCTCACTAAACTAGGTCGCCAAGAGCCACATCCATATGTCATGTTAGAAACCAAAAAAGTAACTGAAATAAAACAAAAAGCCACTCTTCCGGGCAGTGATTGTGCTCTCACGTAATTTCAGGCTCTGAAATTCAAAAATAATATCTGAAAATACTATTGTCGAGTAAGTCTACAGCAGTACCACGTTTGGCTTCAAGGAGTTGAGTGAACACAGGCACATCTGTGAACTCTATCTGCAAGACTGAACAGCAGTCTACAACCCTAATTTAAGTGGTAGCACAACCTTTGGAAACAGCTCCCCTGGCAAAGGGAGAGTCACACCACCTTTCCCCCTTCCTCCCTCTATAACAAACTGGTTATTCTCCACTGACTGCGTTTCACCTGGAAATCCTGTGGTTTTGTGGCTCTTTCACATTTCAGTGGGCATTTCTGTCTGCATTAGCAGTACTGAGAATGCACCAAACATGCAAGAGTTTATTTGTGGGATACTTGGAGTGACTCAAATTTCTCAGTGTGGCTGAGCAGCCTCACTGCTGGGCAAGTCCTGTGAAGGTTCACCAGGGTTACCAATTGCTCATTATAGCTCATGAACATAAGGATATCTTTTTGAAGCCGCAGAGTGTAAAAATTACACAGAGGAGACAAAACAGTGTTCCTACTTATGATATAGGAGATACCTAAATAAAAAGGTAATTATATAATGTAGCAGTAGTCCTGTTTCTGACAATTTTGCTTTTATCTCAGTGGAGACTGCCCTGCTCCTAAAGGCCAAGGTCTCCAGCTTCACTAGTCATCAACGCAGCATCAAAAGAAACCTCAGTAGTTTCTGTAGTGGGTAACACTGGTGTCCCTAACTGAACAGAGTTCTTTAATCTCTGCAGTCAAAAAGCCACTATCAGCTGCATTCTCAACCCACTGAGACTCCTCCCAAGCTGTTCAACCTCCCAACCCAGTCCTTTGCACCTCCCATGGAACAGCATAGTGCTGGACACTGTATTACAGAACAGACATTATGGGATGCAGCAGAAAAGCACAGACTCTTACATATTCAAGGTTTCAAACAAATGTGAGGAAAGGGAGGAACCAGGTAACTTGGAGAATAGCACAAAGAGGGAAACAGAGGAATATGAAGAGAGACATTTAGATGTAGATAGCGGGCGGCTTGCTACCCATGTCCAGCCATGCCCATTTGGCACGTTCTCTTTTTACTCAATTCCATTCCTCCCCCTTTTCTTGGACAAGGGGCCCTACTCAACGCTCATATTTGGAAGTTTAAGCGCAAGTAACAGCAGTCAAACCATGAGTCAGAGGGGGGGGCCTGCTTGTCTGTGACGGCTGCACCTGGCTGGAGACACAAGAGTGTACCTAAGTGACAGCCACTGGAGTGGGGCGATGCGATCATTCATGGTGCCAGCACCATGGTACAAGTGTGCAAGAGAGTGTTTGATCTGTAATAAAGACCAAGGCACACTAGACAGAAAGTGGCCTGGGGGTCAAGTCAGTACACGGGTCACCAAGGGTGACACCACAGGAAGAAATGGCTACTGGAGAGATCAGCTTGGCTGACACAGACTGCTGCCGTGTGTATGTGTTTATGGGTAAGATGACAAGAGTACTGGATATGGGCTGCAGTATGGGGAGTCTCTCTGTGTGTGATATATATATATGTGTGTGTGTGTGTGTGTGTATATGTGTATATATGTATATATGTATATATGACCTCTGTACCTCTGAGACAAGGACTGCAGAATGACCTACTGGGAAACTAGGGAGTCACAGCCAGTTCAGCATGCAGGCACACATGGGTGAGGGAAGCAGTCTGTACAGGCAAACAAAAGCAGGACTATAGCATCAGGGGTTTACATTTCCAGGTACCAGCCACTCAGGAGACTGAGGTCCGGGGGTAGTTACTGTGCAGATTCAGAGCGTCTGCCAATGGCATCCACGCTGCCCAGAGACATGCACAGACAATGCACCAGGGTAATGTGATCCTGCTCAGACAAAGTACAAACACAAGGCAACCACTGGTGCTGCATTTGTCCAGTTGCTCTGCATGTCCACTGTGTAATGTGTAACTACATATGCATACGCTGTTTAGATGTGTCCTCTGTGTGTCTAGTGAGAAGTCAGGCTTAGCCTCGCTACTGGATACATGTGGGAGCATTAATATGCGTCAGCTTCACCTCCTTCTCAGTCTGCTGGATCCAGACTAATTTCTCTAATTTTTTCCATGCTGTGTCCCACACTATTCATGCATTTGAATTTGAAGACTACAGTCTGGATTAACTGAACATTAAATAGGTAAAAAAATGTGGTTCTATGGTCACTCTTGGTTTGCTGTGCCTTGCCCAGAAATCAGTACCAAGGATTAAGTTCTGGGTCCTGTCCTGTTTAACACTCCTGCCAGTGACATGGAAAATCGAGGGATGGCCCTGTTGCCAGGTTTTTAGACACTGGACTGGGAGGGAATAACAGGCCTGCAGTCTACAGGGGTCTGCTGAAGCTGGGGAAGTGGCTGACAGCAGGTTCATGAGATTCAGCAAGGACAAATCCTGGGAAGAGAGTGGGTCTGGCAGTGATACAGGCTCAGGACAGACTGCTGCAGCAAAGCTCTGCAGGGAAGGACTTGAGGTATTGGTGGACAGTGAGCTGTGCAAAAGAGAGCAGTACACCCTGGCAGCAATCCAGTCCTTGACTATGAGTAGAAGCAAAGGCATGGTAAGTGATTTTTCCACTCTGTTCAGCAGTGAACACAGTTTGGAACACTTATGCCAAACCTCAACAACTTGGTACAAACTTGGAGAGCAATCATGTTGGTCAAGGGCAACAGCACATGCTCTACAACACAGGATGAGGGTGCTGTTGTTCACCACAGAAAAGAGACTAATAAAAACAGCCCCATAATGTTCCACCATGGAAACCACTGACAGGATGGAACAAACTTCTCTCATGAGGTGATAGTAGAACAATTGACAGACCGTGTTCCTAAGCTGAAACAAGAAAAGTCCAGACTGGATGTTAATATGTTGTCTACACTAACTTCTGGAAGCGTGTACTTAAATGAAATACCTACCTGTTGAACCATGCCCAGATTCTGCCTTATGACAAAGGGTAACAGGAAAAACTAATTGCAGAGGCCCAAAAAACAAAAGATATGTAATGAATAACACTATGGACAATTGGGTTCTCACTCAATCCGTGACATGCTTACTCAGTACTATTTATGTATATTATGGTGTTATCTCGATATGTGCCAGGAAGTCAGAACAATAACCTAATATTTGAGTAAATACATGCAGTGATATTTAACTGGAATGATTTTTATTACAGAAAATCATCTGGAACATTGTTACACGTTGTCTGAGATACTGTCATAATTTCTAAACACTTTCACTGTCTTGATTATCACCTGTACCTGATGCTCAACTACTGGTTACTTTTTAAGGATAAAAGCACACTACAGTAAGAGAAATCAAAAATATTTTTGCCTTTAAAATTATAACAGAGATAGATTTTTTTCAAAGATAACATACCTATCACACTTCACACCGATTTTTGATTCCAACTGCCTCCTCTTGTTTCCTCTCTCTAAAAGCTCCTTCTTCTCTTGCCTGAGCTTATTGTCCTTGTGTTCCAGAAGTCTCTGTCTGTTCAACAGTTCAGTCAAACGTGCATCCAATGACTTTAACGTATTACTAATGTCCTGAAATAAAAGAACACGCACCACTAGTATACCTACTGCATACCATACCAACATATGCAAGTAGGCTCCACATTATACATGATAAATAATAATAGTTCAATAATAGTTCAACATATACAGTTACACAAATACATTTCTACCTGCTGTTGGTTTTCCAACTGTCTTCTTTCATCCGTATCCACTGAACTAGTGAGATATTGTGCCTCCTTCAAGTGTGTGTTACTAGAGATACTTTGTTTTGTGTAAATAGATACTTTAATAACATATCTTTCTTCTGCTGTATATATTTGCCTCAAATTGGTTTCCTGTATAACCTAAGAAATAAAGAAAAATATTAATCTGACAAAAGCATTACTTAAGGCAATACTTTTCAGAACAAGGAATAAATGTGACCGATAAGCACAGTAAAAAACTTCAGCTCATACAAGACCTACTTGTTAGCAGCCTTTGCAAAAAGATGCTAAGTTTAATGCAACGTTATACTTGTAATTCAGACTGGTCAGCAAAGAACTGTTGAAATACTGTCAGACTATACTACCATAACTAATTAAACAGGTATGATTATTAAGATATTATAGACACCGATAAAAAACTGTTAGCATTTGTACTGCATACTGAACAAGGATTGTATCTGCTTCAGATATATAACCTGTTACACAAGTATCCTGTGTAACAAAGAAACAAAGTACTCAAGAATTAATAGACGAAACCATAAAGTGAGTTGTAAGGTATTAGTCAAGCAAATGCATCTCTAGGCAAAAAGAACAGATAAATAAGGCAAAAACTACCAGAGCTGCTAGTTTTAAATGACTCATGTCAGAAAGATACTATAAATAACCAAAGATTTACCATAACTCAAAACACATAAAGAGAAAAAATGTCCACTAAACCACAAGAGAATAAAGCCTCTATAGGATAAGGTAAATTTGACTAAAACTGTTGTTCAGTTTATATATGCTGCATCAGCTATATTCTGTCAATTAGGTTTAGTGAATAATTAGGTAGATTGAATTTGCTGAAATATCCTGCAATATGTTAGCCCAAAATGAAGTATTCCCACTTCTCTAGGGCAAATTAAAAGGATAAATAAAACTGCTAAAGCAATTTTTTTGTGTCCTCCACATTTACTTGCCAAATCATGTCCAAAATAAAACTTCACACACCAGGTATGTTCGTGTTTCTTCTGATACCTTACCCTTTCAATCATGTCTCTGGTCTTCTGTGTTCCCACAGGCACATCATGAACACGGTACTGGTAACAAAGGTAACTCATCACAGGAGAAGGAGCATCAAATAACTCTCGTAAATATGAATAAAATCCATATTGGCTAAAGGAGAGTAAAAAACAAGCAGCAATAATCAAATTCAGCAGGGAAGCAAGCTGAAATTACTGAAAGGTCAGAAAGAAGTCCCACTAACCCAGAACTAACTGCTAACAATTTCATTTGCATAAAATATTCTAACATGTAGCAACAAAACAAAGCCACTGCATTTAAAACTATTTCCCCCATACAAACAGATACGTACTGCAATTCTTCAATAGGTCGTGAAGGCAATTTTTCAGCACATGATTCAGCAGGTGCACATACAGCGTTCACTCTTAGTTTCTGATGATCACGCACCTATATTTAGATTATATTACATTATTTGGTAAAAACCAGAAAAATTCCCCATTTGCAAATAAAATTAATTATTTTTAATGATACAGTCAGAATTATTTTCATCTGATGACCTCTGAAAGAACTCACAAATTTCCCCTGGCTCAGAAATAACCAAGTTATCTAAAAGCAAACTCTATGAATGTCTCTGAAAACACTATGTGCTAGAGAAAATAAAAGCTATCAAAGAAATCCAGAGCCAAGTGCTCAGTCTAAAGAGCTAATCACGTAAGTGAAAGATCAGTTGAGCTGGTTGAAGCATCACTGAACTGAGTTCCACAACCACACAAGCAAGATAAGCCCCACAACCTAGGTATCACCACTACTTTTCAGGTATAAAAGAGTTCTAGCTTCTGTGATGAGTGGATACATCTTCAAAAACTGTAGGACAGTTTGTCCCTAAATACACTGTTGTGTTTGACTGTAGATGGGACACATTGTTCAGGAGGAAAAAACAAGAAGGTAGCGTATTAAACTGTCACAATCTGCCTGACTTTCAAAATGAACAATCTTCTCACTGATTCAGGAGACAGGAGTATTCTGAAAATACGATCCTGATTTGCTGCTTGGACCACTGCATGTCACAAAAGATGCTTCCTGCCTCTTTAGTCAAAGGGCAATAGGAAATTTTGATACTAAATTTGTAGACTTCTAGTCTAGCCATTTTCTTGCACACAGTATTTTCTACTAAAGTGACTACTGCCTTTCTGAGGAAGACCATCTAAAAAACCCTTAATTCTGAAAACAGTCTTCAAACACTTTGCATTATTTACTTGTTGATAAAGATGTCTATCACTGTCATACAGATTTACTTGGTAGACCACAAAGTTCAGGGCTCCTACTTCAGTACTTAATAAAGTTTTAAAACTGGTGCCAACTTGCCTCTGCCAGAAATGTTTCCATATCTTCTGGACACTCGAAAACAAAAGCTTTCATGTCATTGGCTGAAATGTGATTTTCAATGTATTTTGCATGTCTACTGTCTTTCACATTGATCTAATAAAAAAAGGCAATAAGCAAATGATTTAATACAATTAAATTTACCACCCCAAAAACCATTTTAAATAGTCAAGAGGATATCCACACCTTCATTTAATGAAAACAGTATCTTTAAAAATATTTTTTCTTGCCTTTTTTGCAACCAATTCTCTTGGGAGAAGACCTGCAGTAAGTCACAGATCCCTGTGCCTAGTTTCTGGCTCTCCGTATACTTTTTCAGCACTCCCGAAGTTATCACCATCTCTCACCATACCACCTCTCCCTCTTCTGCTCCATCCTGACTTTGCAATTGCAAAACCACCCCCATCATAGGTCTAATGGCTCTGCTCCAGCACTAATAAGGGTTTTTCAATTAGCTCCTCCAGCTGAGGTGTCTTTGAACTCCTAAAAAAAAAGCCCCACATGCTTAAAATGGATGAAGCTTTCTAAATCTGAGCGAAATGTCAATGTCTGTGGATTTCAGTTAACTTTCACTAGTAATTAGACATCATGTCACTATACATGACCAAAGTTGTCATCACCAAGTTGGCCTAAGGCTGGGTACCAATAACAGCAACTCGAAAGCTGGAATTTTTAAGTACATGAGACTAATTCACATGGTACCAAAATGTGCTGGTTTTGGCTGAGGTAGAGTTAATTTTCTCCACAGTGGCTAGTACGGGGCTGAGTTTTGGGTTTGTGCTGAACAGAGGGTTCACAATACCAAGCTGGTTGTTATTTCTGAGCAGAGGCTACACAGAGCCAAGGCCTCACCTACTCTTTCTGCTGCCACAGTGGTAAGGTAGGGGTGCATGGGAGACTGGGACGAAACAGAGCCAGAACAGGTGACCCACACTGACCAAAGGGATATTCCAGAGCATCATGCTCAGTGTATAATGGGAGGGGAAGGCAGAGGAAGAGAGAACACTTGGAGTGATGGCTTCCCAAATGTCATAGTTTAGGAGTGGTATTCTTCAATTTAGAAGGCCCATTAAAACCATGCCACTGCTTGCTCCCCATGTCCCCTCCCTGCTTCCTGCTCCAGCAGGACGGAGTTGAAAACTGGAGGCAAAAAAGGTAAAAATCATATGTTGACATATGAATAATTTACCGGAAACAACATTAAGATAAGAAAGCAACCAGTAACTGCAACGATTTTAATAGTAAAAGATGTAAGACTAAAAATTTCCATATGCTTTTGTATTTACATACAAAGCTCTTCCCGCCCCCCACAACCCCTGTAACTTTTCCCCACTGAAAGGGATGCCATTCTCTAAAGAGAAGATAATGTTCCCTTTTCCCTATTCACCATAAACTGAGATGAGGTGATCTGGAACAGATTAGGGTCTGGCCACACCCCCTCAGCCCTACATCATCCTCTCAAGCATTACCAAGTTTAACCCTGTCCTTGGCCAAAATCAGGACATCACGTCACTGTCACACGTATGGAGCTCTGCTCTCCTGGAGATGGCTGAACCTGTCTGCCCCTGGGAAACTGGGAAATGGTGACTTACTTCCTTGATTTGCTTTCCTCATGTGCATGGCTTTTGCTTTCCCTATTAAATTGTCTTGACACCTTAAATTGATGACACCTCAACACAGAGAAAACAAATTTACACATCAATTCATTTACAGAGGTTAATGAGGCCTTAAAAAGTAAAGATATCCTTACTGGAGTATTTATAAAATTATCTTGGTGTGCTCGTTCAGGAGGAATTCAAAGTTCTAGTAACAACAAGAAATACTTGGGATTCTGCTCTAAACAAAAGTAATTTTGAGCAGTACATATACACAGGGTATATGTGCAAAGTGTAAGAATTTGTATATAAATATTCAAATATACTAATTTAAATTGTCACAATACATTATTAAGTAAGTTTGCAATTCTGGAAAGAAGTGTAACTGGAGATCTTCATCCTCTTTGCATCACAGGGAGCATATATTGCAAGAGGAAGAATGCACTAAAAAAAAGTAATATTCCCCGTGAAAATTTAGCCCTGCTATTCCTAGACAGTACAGCAGCTATCAAACCAAACCACAAAACAAAACTTGCAACAGATTTCTGTGTCTAGATGGGTGGGTAGACCAAACCAAAGAAACACCTGGAGACCACAAAGAGAAGTAACCGCAGCTGAGCAGGTTGTGCTGTAAGGGGCAGCACAACTGGCAACTACCGCTGCTTTTTTAAGCAGCAACAAAAAACTATTAAGTCTTAAATAGTAAGACTGCATTAATAACTGGTTGCACCTTAGAGGAAACCTGCAACAGGCACCTTCTTGTGAGGAAAGGAGCCATCCCACCTTATTCAAATAATACATTATCTATGGAATTCTAATTATGAATATCCTGCCTGTACTTGGCAGGACATTCCAAGATGTGTCTTCAAAGTCTTCCAGTCATGCTAGAAGCCTTGCAAGACAAATAATCTAACCATGAACAGAGTGGTATGCAAGTAAATCTTACTTCAAGCATCATGGGTTCACAAGTTTTTTTTTTAAACTTGTCTTTGTTGTTTCTTAGCCACATAAGAGCAGTGTGCGTGTCTTGGAATCTCATTTTAAGGTTCTCTTCCTTCATATGCATTATATTATTAAGTTGTCCAAGGCGATCAATTATTCCTGTAATTTAAGGTAGTTTCTTAAACAGAGTCCACAGCAAGTACACATTATCACCAGCATTTTCTGGTATCTATTGATTACACTCCTCCAAAACTAAGGTTGTTAGTAAATGATAAGAACTAATTTTCTCTTTCTAGAATTGAGACGATATTACTTCTGAAGAAATCTTAAGAACCATTAAAGCTTAAAATCTAAAACAGAATTAAAAACTTACCCAAAGAATAACAATAACAATAATAATAATAATAAGCACAGTAAAAGTATAGGAATTTTGCCCTAAGAGTATGTTTTTTCAAGACGTGTTCTACCTTTGTACTTAAAAACAAAAACATCCTCAGAGGAAAGAGACAACAGGACTAGTAATGTGAAATATCTGTGTTATTTCATGCTGGCAAAAATCAAAATGTGTGACAAGAGACTGTGCATGAAAGCATCTGCTATTCAGAAGAGACAGAGATCAAAAGCTGAGAATTTTGTGCTGTTCAAGATGAAGTATACAGTGTCTCCTTCCCCAGGTCACATGGACTCTACCTCAGTTTCTTCTTGGATTCTATGGCAAGTTAAGTGCCAGACAGGTATGTCTAAGTGAGTAACATTCACTAAGGAATACACATACAACACCCTCACCACCTGTCAACCTTCAATTCTTAAATTTCATTTCATTTCTTAGAAAGGACTAATTGCAAATCCCAGATTAATGTAAAGAAACTCTGGAGTTGAGGTTAGCTAAAGTTCATCTACGAAGGACAAATGAAGCATCAGCAGCTAATATTCTGCATATAATATATGAAGCATACGGCCTCTTCAAAGCAAACTGCTTTCTCCATCAGGTTTGGGACTGTTTTTCACAACCTGCTAACTACATACCTTCCTTTATAACAAAAAAAA
>VWZN01007591.1:9533-57481 GCA_013396955.1 Regulus satrapa
AAAAAAAGAGAAAGAAAAAGAGATCCATGAGTGCTGCAGCTTGGTTTCTTGGTCACAAACAAAAACAAAACCCTGGATTAAAATTCTTCTGGTCCCTTGGCACAGAGCCATGTTAGTGGTTAATAACTACTGGGCAAGTTATTTACTGGTGAGCTGGGCTCTCCACCTCATACCAGGACCTGCCTTGCTGGAATGTGCTTAAGCCTGCAAGCACCCCTTTGGCTATGCCACTCTCCTGAGCAGCTCAAGGTCCACACGTCCAAAAGGCTGCATGGCCAATTGGCAGCATTTATGGCGTGTGCCAGAGCAGCAGCAGCTGTGTTGCACAGCTGTTCCAGTGCCAGAGGAGAGAAAAAAAAAAATCTCTGGTTAAAGCAGATGAAAAGCAAACAGGAAAATCATGTCAGTTCTGCATCAATAGGAGAAATGGGAGAAAAATGAATCCCTAAGGAGAGGCTGGTGCTTGCCACTGACTCCAAAGTGATGAGTGACATAAAAAGAAATTTACTTCCTGTGGAAAAACAGCAGGGATGGGATTATGGCCAGGATTTGCATGATGTGCAAAAGGAGGAATGAAGTGGCTCATCCTGCTGAAGTCACAGCCACAGGGAGAGCTGGTGGGGAGGTCAGGGCTGCAACAGCAGGGCAAGGAAGATGCTCAGAGGGGAAGCTCTTGATGCCAAACTGCAATGAGCTGACACCGACCAGCAAACTGAAGGGGACTTGGGAGACAGCAGGATCATGTGTCCGAATTTCCTAAGCAGAGGCATAAGCAATCTGAAGTAGCTCCAAATATCTAGCTCAAAATACGTGTTCCCCATTTCAAGCAGGCTCAGGAAAGCAGCCACTGCAGCAGAGCTCTGCTGATGCCCTGCATGGGGGAGGAGAGCCCTTGGATTCAGTGGCACAAAGGAACACAAAAAACGTGTGATTCTGCCCAGGGCAGCTGCAGACACTGAGACTGGGCTGGAGCTCTTCACCCCTGAGCTGCAAGAAGACAAATCCTGCCATAAGCAGTTGCAGCAGTGCTGCTCACTGCCTTGCTGCAGGATCCTCCCCAGAAGAGAGGGGAGCTCTGCAGCTCTCTCCCCTAAATCGCTGGTGGGCAGCACCACCACACTTATGGGGAAAAATGCTTAAGGGGAAGAGATACAGATGGGTCATGCTGGTGCTGGGAAAGCCAAGCTAGAGTCCAAGCCAAGCAGGAGCAAGGTCTTGGCATGGCTTGTGTCAAGGATTAATGCAGGCAGGAGCACAAGCAGACTGCAGGCAGCAAGGGAGAGCAACATATGGCAGGATCTTTCCAACATGGCTCAAACTGGTTTAGAAATGGCAGCATGGCATTTCCTGTGGTTGGCAGCAACTCAAAGGCTTTTGCAGCGTTTCAAGGTGCTGTTATGAAATTACCTGAAGAAAGGTAATTCAAGTTTCTTGCCCTGCTAACTCAAACGTTAGCACATTTATTAAACGTTATTCAGCCTGAGCCATAGGAAGCCCAGCAGGCTGAGGGCAACCGTCCTGCAAGGTATGGAGTGAATCCCAACGGGCTGCACTGCAGCCAGGGTGGAATGCACCCATCCCACTGTCTGATGAGCACCCTGAAAAATGAGGAGGGTTGGGGTCTCTGAAGGACACCACAGGATATGAGGGTGGTGGAGAGCAGGAGGAAGGAAAGAGCAAAGTGAACACAAGGGCTTGGATGAGCTGGGTGATGGTGCTGCCCTCTCGACAGCGAGGATGCCACACACAAAGGCAAATGGGAAAAGGAGAACAAAGCAAGGGAAAGAAAAAGGTGATTGGAATCACAAACATGCTTATAAACAGGCTTTGAAGCTCCACACCTATTCACACCTGCCTGAATCTTAAACCTCTTACTTATCCATATATAAAAATATATATTTTTATACACTCACACACACATATGTTCAACCTGCCTGAATTTTCACCTTAGACTATAAACAGTGACCAGCTGAATTCTCAAAAAAAAGAAAAAAAAATCACCCTGTGCCTGGCTGGTAGGTTAAAAAGGGTTAGGGTGGAGTGAGATAGATATGGACCTTGAAAAGCAAACTGGTGATGGAGCAAGATGTGCTCAGCCCTCATCACAGCTTTCTTCTTTTCTATTTTTCTTCCTAGGAGTTTCCAATGCGAGGCACATCTCATCAAAGTCTTGAGGAGGATTGTGCTCTTGTGATTTAAAAGAAAAATTTTAAAAAAAGTATATATAAATGATGCCTGGATGTGTGGGCTTTTTAATTAAATAACACTGCCTGCCCTACTTTATTAATTGGAGTATGGAAAATAATCTATCATGGTGGTAGGGAGCTTGGGGAATAGGACAGATGGAGCTGGTCTACATTTCCAATCAAAGCACATAAAAATTACCATACAGAAAGATTTTTTTTGTGTGTATGTGTGTGTGTGCTGGATTACTGATGCTTAATAGTATTTTTCAAAGGCTCATATTAAGCCAGTTTTCTATCTGTGCCTAGGAAAGAAAACACAAAAGGATAAGCGCGGTGTTTATAGCACTAGAGCTTCACCCCTGCTCACTCACTCCTGTTTAATGCTGAAAGATCATGCTGCTTTCAAAAAGGGGTTGGAAGGTCTCTTTTGCAGAGCAGAGAGCAGCAGTGTGGAGAAGAGGCACTGGAAATCAAAAGGAAAACTCTTGGAGGGCAGGAGGGTTGTGTTCCAAGGCTAAAGGCCCTGGGGAAGCCATGCAGGTGAAGTGCTGGCACTGGTGGCCTCAGGGCCTTTGTGCCACCTTTGAGAGGCTGCAAAGCTGCACTGTGGAAGGGTTTTTTTTCCAAAAACGAGCCTCATTCCCTGCAAAATCCACCTCCTTCTGCAAACAGCATCCCTGCAGGCACACAGCCCCCAGCTGCTTCTGCAGTGGCAACTCCCTCATCTCCCATTCCAGGAAAAATACCATCTCAACATACAAATTACAGATTATCTTGAGAAAAAAACAAATGAGGCACTCAGATTATATAGAAATCCTTTTACCTGTTTCTATTATACTTTAAAAATGGGTGTCCCCAAAAGAAAGAGATCTGTGGTCCTGCAGTTACTGGGAACGCTCTTTGCAATGCAGGAGGTGCACAATTTTAAAGCATATTAAACCCCATAAAGGTTTAACCTAAAAGTAACTAAAATCATTCCAAAGTGATCTTTCTTTTTTAGAATTACATTAAATTTCCCTTTTTCCTAAACACATGTAATTCTTAATGTAATTTTTTAGCCAAAATTATTCACAAAACCAATTAGCTTCCTTTATATTTATGATGTTACCTCCTGAGCTTTCCATCTTTTAGAGACCTCTGCAATGCCATACTTGGGAGTAACCACTGCTTTAATTTTAACCCTCCTCTATGAAACAAGTGATTTTCATTGATTTTATTTTAATGCTAAGCATGCTGCTGCTCTTCATTTTACATGACACTACACAATATTGAGGTAAAAAGAAGACTATTTAAATTTTTAGTGACCTGTGGCTAGTTGGAAATCATTCATTTTGTTAATGCAGATGAAAAGCAATCAAAGTCAAGGCAGTGACTGCACCACTGTATTGCCACTTCAGTGTAGTGGGGTGGAAAGGCAAACAACAGGTAATTGCTGCCAATGGGGATTAGAGAGGGGCAAAATACAATCAGCTCTTTTCTGGAAGAGACACTCCAGTGGTAATCTGACTACGAGAAAATACTTATGAGTCCTGAAACTGTCTCTGAAGATTTGGCAAATATGAGAAATTGTCTATAACAAACCGAGATGTCAAGTAAGAAAAACCCCCTCACCTGTATCTGCTCTTATTTAAAACCTCAGTGGGAGGAGAGGGACTGAAGCACCCAGACTGGCAGGGATGCTGTGACCTGCTGAGCCCACTCGGGTACTGAAATACACATAAAACATGTTTTTGGGTTTGTGCTACAAGGCTGGTCTGTGAAGGGAGCATTGAGCTGGAGAAGGAGGGAAAAAATGTGCATTGAAAAGAAAATCAATTTCCTCTACATCTCTTTTTCTCAAGCTGTGTCTCCCAGACAGGTAGCAGCCTGAAGTATTTGCCTTCTGATGTGCTCCTTTGCCAATGGTGTGATTTGTGTCAGATCAACATCTCTTAATGTAATTATGCTGTTTAGAGCAGGGGAATGGAGAGACAAGGTGTGACTGGAGGAGCATATTACATCCATGTAATTCCGTGGAAAACCAGAGTTCTGCACACCTTAGGCTTCAGTGAGGGCTCATTTCAGGTCCAGATGATGTGAACTGGCACATAGGTGCTTAGAAGATATAAGCCTAAGGCCAAATCCCACAGAGGTCTCGGGGACCTCCCTGACATTGGCTGGGCCCTACACAGGGACACAGAAGTGAACACATGGACCATGCTTGAATTTTCCTAGAAGTGAACACATGGACCATGCCTGAATTTACTGACAGCTCACCTTTTGTTAGAGCTCTAACACCTTTCTGCTATTCCAAATAAGGACATATAAATGTTTTCCTCTCTCTCATATTTGTCTTTCCTAAATTGTGCCTTTGCCATGGAGGCTGGCCAAGGAAATGGGAAGCAATGAATAAAGATGACAAGGTTCTTTGCACCCATCTGTGCTCTTCCAACAGTTGTAATTACATTTAAAATAGAGGCAGGTTTTTACCCACGTTTCTGACAGCAGCTCTCCTTTCTGAGCAGCCAAGAAATGAGAGACAGCTACTGCAGGGACTCACAGTGAAGGACACAGCTCTGGGATGATGATTTGAGCAGCTGTGTATGAAGTGCACCCTGGCCACCCTGTCCTCTCCTCTGCCACGTCTTTCCTGGTATATCTGCCTGTGGAATGCTCACAAGCTGGAGGGGTCCTTCACTGCCATGCTACTGCAGCCCAGCATGGACCCTTGAGGTTAATCACCCCTTACCACAACCTTCTCTCACCATCCAACCCACCAGCTCATTACAACACAGATTTATTTAAAGAAAACACTTAAGAAAGTGGGTGCTTCCTTAAATACAGAAAACAGATCCCTGCCCTAGATTAGCTCTTGAAAAATGCCATCATTTCAAGGTAATAGCAGCAGTACTGATGGGTGACACTGAGATCAGCTGTCTCAGGCAACAAATGCATCAAACAACAACAAAACCAAAGTGTGAAGCCCAAAAAAGTGAAGTCAGAACAACCTTCCTCCAGATGATAAAATTATTGCTTGCCATCCACAGTTTACAACTGCCTGACCACCACTGAACACCTAGCCAATGCATTGCTTAGGCAAAAAGGTATCATCTCTTACCGGGTTTGGGGATGAGTCCTTGAAAAGGCCTGTGAAAAATAAGGAAAAAAGGAGATTTGAAATGAAATGGTACCAGGAAGCAGGCATGCCCGGGCTGAACACCCTCCCATAGCCCATGGAAAGCAGGGGATCAGCCTGTCCTTCACACAACCCACGTGGGACCAACAGGAGCTTTGAGGGAATGAAGTCCCTGCTTGGGGCAGCATGCTGTACCTCATGGCCTATTGATAAGAAGACAAACAACATGATCCAGCAAAAGGGTGATGGAGCCACTCTTAGGCCTGTTTTTTCCTGACTCACCTTAGTGTGATACCTAGCTAAAGTGCTTCTCCCTCCCTTCCCACTTGTGTCCATCCCCTTTGGCTGTGAAAAGCAGAGAATCCTGCCAGGGGGTGCTAAAGCACAGCAGAGCTCTGAGCGCTGCCCTGCATCAGCAATAATCTGTCTCAAGCCTCCTGAAAAAGGGGCTGGGATGTCTCTGCCTGGAGATTATTCCCACCAAGCACCTTTTTCTCCTGCCACTGCCTTCCCCATCATCTCCTCAGGTGGTGGATGGGAAGAAAGCAGGAGTGTCTGTTTTAAGGTCCCCTCCTTTCTGATGCACCATTAACTGCCACCTTAATTGCTGTCTTGGGGGACTGGAGGCATTTACAGACCTGTCCCAAAAGGGCTGCAGAGCAGGGAGTGCATTTAGGTGAGCTCCACAGGATGGCTGACACCTCTCACCACATACCGTGTCACAGTGAACTTGATTTTATCGGCGACGGCCAGTATCCTCTCCAGGTTTTGGGAGCCAAAGGTGCAGGGTTTCCTGAAGGGGATCCCAGGAGGCAGTCCCTCTATAATCACCGACCCTGGATTGCTTTTAATGCGCTTGTATGGCACTTGCACAGGGTATTTAATCCCCAAGGCCTCACCTAGGAGAGAAGTGAGTGGTAATTAAGTAGTGACTGTGTAGGATGCCAGGGATGCCATTTCTGCTGCAGCTCTGGCTTTATCCCCAGCCCTGCCAAGGCACAGCACACTGTGGGCAGGCTGCTCGAGGTACCAGGTCAGCATTAGATCGAGGACCAATATTTTCAGGCTGCCTCCATGATGGCAGTGGGGAGGTCCAAATACATTCACACGTGTGCAGCAGAGCTCGTGGGGCTAAGGCAATGCACCAACCTGCATGATGATACCCGTGCACTGTAGTGGGAGAGATGGAAAGCTGCTGCTCTTTGCTTTGGGATGCTGTTTGGAGACAACTCCACAGGTATGTTCCCTCTCTTAGGCCTGGCTGTGGGATTGAGTATGTATTTCCTTGCAAGTACCTGGAAAAGACTTAGCCCTGCCTAGGAAATGGCATGTCCTGGTTGTGGCCAGGCCAGGGTTAATTTCTGCAGTAGCCTGGAGGGGGTATAGCTAGGACCCAGAGGTTATTAGATACAAACCACTGGTCACAAGATTGCTTGGTTTGTTCACATGGTTGAGGTCCCTAATCCTGTACATACTCCCAGGTATGAACCATGTGCTCCTCATGGTGCTCAGAGCAGGGAGAGGGGTCAGGATTGCTTTATTGCTGCACTGAGGAATGTCAGTTTGTGATATGATAACATCAAAGACAATGAGGATCATTTGGGATATGTGCTCGGTGCTCCTCCCCTGCCCTGACCTTGGTGCTACCTCTGGGAATTTATTAGTAATTGTACCCAGCCTGTGAGGAAAAACAGGGCAAGATGATTCTCCCCAGATTTCCACCTTTTTCTCCTTCAGGTCTGTTACAATTGTATATTAAGGAAACCATGCACTTGTTGCTGTCTGCCCAGGTCTCCTCAGTGTGGTCCGTACGATGTTTAGAGTCAAGAAAGAGATTTCTAGGAAAGTTACTCAGCGATCTGCCCCAAGTATGGATAGTCATGAGTGGCATTGAATGTGGTAGAAAACGGGCCAAGCCTGGGGAAATTCTTGGCTCCAGTCATTTGGAAGTTCACCCCTGGACAACTGCAAGACCGTGATGAAATGACAGACTATTTGCAGGAACAGTGCTGTGGCAGCTCTGAAGAGGAGCAACTTATTGCAGTGTGCTAGGCCCTGGCTACTATTTTTCAGACACTGCTTGTCACTGGACAGCACCTTCAGGGAGAAGAGGAGGAACAGAGCAGAGCACTGTGACCACTCAAACTGCAGCTGAACCACACAAACCACCCGTGCCATCAGCAGTCACTCCTATAAAGAAGAAGAAATCCAAGGCCAAACCAATTCACTCAGTGAGGGAGGAAGAGGAAGGAGGGCCTTTACAACAGGAGGAAGAGGCAGGACCAGAGATAATCACCCCATCCCATTCCTGGGTGAGCTGTGGAAAAGGATTTCAGCCACCAGTCCTGTGAGCTCCTGGTGCCCCAGCTGCTTCAGTGCTGGGCTGTCCCAAGTCTCTTAGATGACTAAGAGCTTGAACAGGGAATCCCAGTCGCCCTGGGATCTTGGGAGTCATCATGAACTGGCCTCATGGTTGTAGGGATACACTGAAAATGGAAAGCTGCCATATGGAGTCCTACATGGCAAGTCACAGAGGCTATCAAGGGACAAGGTGGATGAAGTCTGACTCCACAGATGAAAGTTGTCCAGCTGCCTCTAGATACTGCTGAGCAAAAGAAGTGGCCAGTGCTCTACCTCTACACTGATGGATGGTAGTCAGTGCTCTGTGGGGGTGCCTGGACCAATGGAAAGTGACCAAGTGGCAGTACAGAGAGAAACCCATCTGGGCTGCTGAAGTGTGACAAGACATGGCCCAGGTAGAGAAGTCAGCTGTAAAAGTCTGTTATTTTAGATAGAGATGTACATGAGAGTTGGGCTACTGAAAAGTATCTCAACAATGGGCAGGTGGATTGGGCTGCCAAGATGAAAGCATTTCTGGTGGATGTGGCTTGGCAACATAAGGGTGAATTATTTCTAGCTCGGTGACACCTGACACCCCAGATCATCAAGGAAGAGATGCAACAAACAGATGATTTTGTGATTGAGGTGTAGACTTAACCATGGTCACCATCTCCCAAGCTATCCATGCCTGTGAAATATGAGCTGAGATAAAAGCAAGCCAAGTGGGTAAAGCCCCTGTGGGGGGCAGTGGTCTAAATTAAGTAGGGGGAACCTACCAGACTGATTGCATCACACTGCCTGGAACCTGCCAAGGCAAGCACTACGTGCTCACAATGGTGGAATGATGCCTGGGAAGGCTGGCCTGGAACAGAGCCTAGACAGAGCAAAAGGAATAAAATAGGGATTTACTGAAAGGCCCTAAAAGGACACACCTTGGGCAGTGCAAGGGCTTGGCCAGGGCTCTACCCAGGTCGGATCCAAGATGGATCCTGGTCACAAGTTTTACACTTTTGTAATTTTTGGTTCACCTACATATTGGGGTTAATTGTCCAACCACAGCTTCGGGTTATGAAGTCTCAACCCCCTGCCTTGCCCCCTTTGCCACTGTTTATGCTTTTTGGGGAATGGGTGTCCTTGATTCTCTAGCTGGGAAGGGATTGTTTTGTCTAACTACCCTCTGAAGAGAACTCACTGACACCTAATACAAGGTTTCATACTAAGCAGCAGAGAATCTGAAAAATATAAAAGCTAAAACCCAAGGCATCAAGAAGGCACCACTGGATGCTTGAAGACCTACCCTGTGCCTCACACTACTGCCTGGAACACCATCCTGTGCCTTGAAAAGCAGGTCCTGTGGCAACAGGGCACACTGAAATAATTGAGCTGGACAATGGGATTCATTTCAAAAATAGCCTCATTGACACCTGGGCCAGAAAGCATGGGACTGAGTGGGTGTGTGATACTCCCTCTATCACAGAATCAGAGAATTTAACTAGATTGGAAAAGATTTTGAGATCATCAAGCTAGCCTGTGACCTAACACCACTTTATCAACTAGACTATGGCACCAAGTGCCACATCTGATCTTTAAACACATCCAGGGATGATGATTCCATCACTTTCCTGGGCAGCCCATTCCAATGCCCAATCAGTCCTTCTGTGAAAATTTTTTTCCTAATGTACAGCCTAAACTTCCCCTGGTGCAACTTAAGACTGTGTCCTCTCATTCTGTCAGTGGTAGCATGAGAAGAGACCGACCCCCACCTGGCTATACCCTCCTGGTCAGGAAGTCCTAGAGTGATGGGGTTTTCCCTGAGCCTCCTCCTCTCCAGGCTACATTTATCAAAGGCCACCTGCTTAGTTTAACACCTGAGGCTCTACCAATCAAGCTGGCCCTGCCCACTCAAAACCTACATGTACTGTACAAGAGGATGAAGTCCCCATGGTGCATATAGAAAGAGGGTTAGGGAAGACAGTTTGTATTTGTCCTGCCTCAAGCAAGAGCAAACCTATCCATAGGATTGTTTTTGCCCAAAAACTTGCATGCACTTGGTGGGTGACGCAGAGGGACATGGAAACACACAATGTGTCCCTCCAGGGAATTTGTATTGGGTGAGAACAGTTTGTAATGTTGAACTGTATAATACTGGCTTCTGAGTGACACTGCCACTGTTTGCCATAACTGCCATGGCCAATGAGGATGGACTGATCCAGATACACCAGCCATGAGCTCGTGATGCAGCAACCAGCCAAAAGCACAGCAGCCCTGTGGAAGACCTCTAACATGGACAGAAGCCACAATCATGGACTAAATTAACTCAACAAGCATCTTAGAGGAATGGCAGTGACTACAGAAATGATATCTGTGTTGTGAATACACACACACACGTATGTAGTTGAAAAGTACAGAATTTTGGCATGATGTAAGTAGTATAAAATAAGGAGTTCTGTCCAGGACAGGGTTAATTTTTGCAGTAGCCAGGAGAGGGCAAGGCTAGAAGCTAGAGCATATTCCATATCACCTCACATAATTTTCCAGGAATGAGGGAAGAGGTCCCTTCTGGTCAAGTGTGACAGAGGGAGTGGTCAGGTAGCCCTGGTTCCCTCTGTTACTGATATTGCTGTTACTGTGTTTTCTTTCTTTTCTTTACTGTATTTCATTGCTCTTTCCAGTAAACTCCTATCTCAATACCTGATTTTTACCCTTTGTGTCTCCAGGCCTCCTCTCCAACCCACTGCAAGGGGAGGGAGAGGGGGAAAGACAAGTGAACAAGCAGTGCATGGTTTGCAGTGCTTCAGTGTGAACACTAAGCTGGGGTATAGCATTCCTAAACCACAACATGGGGATAACAGCATTTCCTTGCTCTCGAACAGCAGGAGCCGCATCTTCCTGTCCCCCAGTGCTCACTATGGCCTGTTCCTACTCCCTTCCCAACCTTCCACCACTCCCTGTGCTCCCACAGCAAACAGCATCAAATCCCAGACCTGTCATTCCCTCCTGGCCCTCCTAAGTACCAGCAGCTCAAGGGGGAGATGAGAGAAAGTACCTGGAAAGAAGGAATCAGGAGCAGAAGGGAGAGATAAAAAGCAAAAAATTAGGAGGGAGTAAGGGGGGGGAATAAAACAAGCAGTATTTCTCACCATATTTCTTATTGAACAGGTCCTGGACTTGTTCCCGCAGCGTATTAGCAATGTCTATTCTGGAAAGCCTGGCATCATAATTTTCTGTAAAATAAAGAAACAATTATAGATTTCTGCTGGTATATTAAAAGGCACTCTGTGACTTTTAAGTAATGCCATTTTCTAATTATAGGAAAGCCCTTATCTTGCAATTAGCTAATCTGTGGAGTGGGTCATTCAAAGTCCTTAAAAATAATCTAAACAGAAATATGTTGGGTTATTTTTCCCTCGCCTGTTTGCTAAGAATAAAAACCACGTGAAATCGAAGATTCAGTTGTGATAATTACTGGCATTAAAATATAACACACTCCAAAGCCTCTCAGAAAAGCCAGAGGCTTTGAAACAGCTCCCCATCCTTGTGCAAACCCTCACAGGCGCCCAGGGCCCAGGAAGAGATGCCTGAGCAGGGCAGCACTTGCCTGTCCAGCCCACAGGCTTCTCTCTGTCCCCCAAGGGAACCACCATGCTGCTGCCAGCTAAACTCGAGTGGCATTTATACAAACATCACACAGGTAGAAAAAGCCCCAGAAAAGGCAAACCCCTAGGCTTGGAAAGTTAATTATGCGTTTCACAAGGTCAGACAGGGAGATAAGCCAAGTTGGTTAATTAGGGCACCATGCAGAGCACTTCAAACCTCTTCCTGGACCTGCGGGACCGCCCGTCCCGGCTGTGCATCTTGTCTTCTAGCTGCCTGTGCTTTCCATCCTCTCATCCCACCTCCTTCTCTCCTTCTTCCCAGCCTTGTCTTGCTCCTCTGCCAACCCACTGAGCCCCAACACCTGCAGCACTCCCTTCCCACGCCTGTCCCATGCAGCCCCAGAGTGGGCCAGGGGCTCTGCCTCAGCCCCCACATTTGCCTCCAGCCCCACACCTTGGAAGCCCTGTCTCTTCACAGCGTCCTCCAGCAGCACCTCGCTCGAGTCCCTCTCGTCGGCGGCTGAGACAGGGGACATAAGAGGAATTAGGATTCACAGTGCTGCCAAGGGGGATGCACGGGAGGGGGTTTCCAGCCAAAAAACAAGGTGGGGAGGGAAGGCTGTAGGAAACCACTCTCACTCCTCTCCTACCTAGACCTTACCAGCAGAGCTGCCAGGTGTGTTTCAGCCTACCTTTGGCTGCCGGGCTGTCTGACACCGACTCCTTTATGCCCTCTGCCAGCAGCTCCGGTCTGTAAGACAGGGAGAAGCACAGGGCATGTGAGTGACCTCCCTGCCCGTGACAGCCTGCTGCTCCAGCATCCTCAGGACACCACTCCTACAGCCACAAACCATTCACTCTGTCTGGCTAATGCCATTTAAAAGCTCCTGCAACACAGCGGGAGAACTTTGGACATGGTTTTCATGCTGACAGACTTTAATGAGCTGACGTGTCACTCCTTGGGATGAGATTAAGCAGGTGATGACTGAGCAGCTTAAGTCAGCAGCTACAGACTTTTAGTGGATATGGTCCTGAACATTCCTTAGGGATGTGAGAAGCTGTGCTTGGCTTCTTTCAAGAAAAAAACGAGCCCAAAAATTGCCATTTGGGCACCTAATACTAAAGCTGCATAGTGAGGTGATAGTAGGGCTTGTTAACAAGGTGCAGTGTAGCTGTGCCACAAAGCAATGGACCTGAGATCAGGACCATGGGAAACCCCAAAATATGGTTGGGCTGACCTGTGAGCTGCTGTTCTGACACCACAAAATCTCTATGCTCCCAATATTTATTTTCTATTTCAGTCACCTGCAGCATTGTTGTGCCAGCATTTGAGTGAGAAACTGCCCCCAAAATACCTAAAACATCTTAAAATCCATCTCTGCTGGATTTGTTCCCTCTTTCAGGGCAATACTATTACACTACAATTGTTTGTGGTTTTTCACAGCCCTCCCACACTTCTTATGACACCCTTGCTCCCTAGCACTTTCCTAATGTCAGCAGCACCCCATGTGCACATTTGCACATCTGGACTTCAGCTGGAGCCACCTTCTGTAGGAAAACCCTCCAGGGCTCTCAGCCCCTGTCCTTGCTCTACATCAGCAAGTCTGAAGTTTAAAGGTTTCTTCACCCATCTTGCTGAGGTGGCCAAACCTTTGTAAAAGCAGGTTAAAAACCCAAAAGACATGAAGGAACAGATGACAACACCATCGCTGCCTCCCGCAGATGGCTCCAACAAGGCAACGACCCTTGTGACCGAGTGATGTGTGCTCCCCAGGACACTGCAGAGCAGCAGGAGCTATGAGCAGAAATATCCTCCCCAAGGGACAGCCACCCCAGCAGCCTTACCTTTTAATGACAAACTGGATGTTGTTGCTCGCTTGCAGGATCTTCTTCAGCTTTGCGATCCCGAAGCAGTTGGGGCGGCGTAACAGGATGCCTTCTGGCAAGCCCACAACAAACAGGTCCTCAGGGTACATCAGGAACTTGGAGTAGGGGACTTTGACTGGCTCTGATATTCCTATGGCTTTCGCTGCATGGGGACCCAATCTCATTAGTTTGCTGGACCTCCATGTCAGGTCTAAGCAACATGGTATATTGCTGGAGGGATTGAAGAGGTTTTTGGGGAGTTTGTGGTCGCTCTGTGCATCATGGGGATGTCCCTGACACTGGCAGACATGAGATGAGGGACAGAGCCATGCAGATAACCTGGAGCTTGCTTCTGCATTTGCTACATTATCACAGCCTGCCTTCCCATAAAGGCTGCAAGCATCTCTCCACAATGCAATGGAACCCCACATCCAGACCCCATGGAAACCCCTCTGCTAAGTGAGGGACAGGGAATGTGCCTGGGGGTGCCCCTGTACAGCCCAGCTTGGTGAGGACTCCCCTTGCCCTGTCAAATACTGCCAAAAGCAACCAAGCACCCAAAGCCAAGCAGTGCTATTTGAATAGATGAAAAAACAGGTTTGTGTTGACTTGGCACAGTCTGGTTTTTGGTAGCAGGGGAAGGCCACAAAAGTGGCTTCTTTGAGAAGCTGCTAGAAGCTTCCACCATGTCCAGCAGAGCCAATCTCTGATGGCTCCAGAGATGGACATGCTACGGGGTCAATTACAGAGGGTGGTAACGCTTTTGTGATGACATATTCAAGAAGAAAATCAGAACAGCGCATGCTGCCATCTTGGCGCGGCCTGTGGGGAGCCTCTCCTGCCTGGCTGCCCCTGGCAGCCATGCCGTGCAGAAGGAGAGGGGCAGCCAGGCAGCTTTGCATCAAGAGCCCTGCATCAAGAGAGGCGTCAGTGCCAGCGCTGCCACTGCCCACACGGTGGTGGCAGGCCACATGGCCTACAGCGAAAACATGGCGGGACTCCCCAGGGCGGATCTTGGACAAAATCAACCTCTTGGCACTGTGGAACCTTGCAGAAATCTGTGAATTAGTGGAACTTGCTGGTAATGGAACCCACAAGCAGCAGTTTTTCTTCTAGTCAGAGAAAAAAAGGAAGTGAGGGCACGTGAGGGAGAACAACATGGCGGCACCAAGGTCAGTGGAGCAGAAAGAGGGCAAAGAGGTGCTCCACGTTGAGAGCTGAGGTTCCTCCACAAGCCATGGTGAGGACTATGGTAAAACAAGCTGTCCCCCTGTAAGGCATGAAGTCCATGGGGGATGCAGAGATCCACTCACAGCCCGTGAGAAAAGTGCTGACGCTGGAGCAGGTGGGTGCCACAGAAAGCTGTAATCCAGTGGGAAACCCAAATACAGAGAGAGGGCCTCTGCTTCCAAGCTAGAGCAGCCTAACCTTAAAATACTGCACCCTGTGGACAAGTCACCCAGACCACAAATTTTGAGAAGACTATTTTCCCAGTGTCCAGACTGTGGGAGGGACACCACGGCATAGCAGGAAAAAGACTCCTTTCCCTGAGCAAACAGAACAAGATCCCAAATGACAAACTGACCAATAGCCCCACGTCCTGTCTCCCTGCACTGTCAGTGAGAAAGAGGGAAGGGCTAGAGGGGAAAAAAGGTGTTTTAAAGGCTTATTGTACTTCTCATTCTCCTCCTCTGACTCTGTTAATAATATATTTACTTTATACCTTTAAATTTGAGCCTGTTTTGCCCTTAGAGTGTCTTCTCCCAATCCTTATCTCAACTCATGAGCCCTTCCTTAATATTTTTTCCCCCTCTTCTCTGCCTAACTGTAACAGGAAAAAGTAAGTGAAAACTTTTGTGGGTACCTGGTGTTTGGCCAGTGTCAAACCATGACAAGGTTAAAATCCCACCTCATCAGTGTGGATGATGACTATTTCTACAGTAACACGGGGAGTGGCGAGAGCCATTGCTCCAATGGCTGTTCCAGCTGCATCCCCAGTGACCAGCCCTGCCTGAGAGCATCCTGGCTCATCTTTCCCCGCTCACAATGGGCTCTACCAGCTCAGCCATGCCCCTGGCTTTTGAGGATTGTTGGACAGAGCCATATGTCCTTATCCTAAAAGTGGCAAAAACTGTCTGCCAGCTCTCAAAATGCATGTGTGACCTCACTTGTATTTCTTCTGAGTTAAATAATGTCTCTAAGTAGAGGTGAGCAGAGCATGCTGAGTGCAAGGCCCCCACCAACAAGGGTGCCACCAGTCTTCCTGAGCCATGCAATGATCACTGCGGGTGCAAAACACTTCCTGAGACTTCAAACAAGTGATGGGGGAACCACTTTGGACCTTCCCTTTGCAGGATGAAGACTCAAGGTCTGGCAGCAATTCCTGGGCTGCAGCCAGTGAAACAACTTCAAGGAAACCAAGGGGAAGAGCTGCAATAACAAGGCTGGAGGAGGTTTCAAATGCATTTGTGAGCCCAGCAGACAGCAGATGAACAAATTAGATTGCACCTTCACTCAGCTGCTAGTTTGGAAATGGCCAGTGACAAAGCCAGCACACCTGGCATGATGAACATGTGTTAATGACCATCTTACCGTATCGCGAGTTGAACAAAATTTCAACTTGTTTCCTCAAATGACTTAAAATGTCCCCTATACCATCTGCAAAAACAAACAAACAAACAAACAAACAACAATACAGAGAAATGCTCTGAGCAACCAGCTGCTCCCAGGGCAAGCACTGCCCAGGTGAGCAGCCTCTGCCCGACCTCTGGCAGAAACAGACATTCACTCTCCATGCTCTCAAATCATTGCTAGTCCTGACACCTGACAGTGGCCTCCAAACTGATCTCCTAACAAGGAAGGGCAAAGATGCACCTGCTACAGAGCCATGCTAGCAGTCAGGAGCCAAAAAAAAAAAAAACCCAAAAAAAACCAAAAAACAAAACAAAAAAAAAAAACCAAAAAAAAACCAACGTAAATTCAAGCACAAGAGGAGAGGACAGAGCCCAGGAACACAATGGTGCCCTTCTCTGGAAAGAGGTTTTGGAGGCTAAAGGCTAAAAGAGCTAAAGGCTTTTCTGATAACATAAGAAGGTCACAAAAGCCAACTTAAAATACATCTGTGTGCATCCATCTTTCCAAAAACCTGCAATGATGAGTGATACTCAGAGCTCACCATACACTCACCTGATCCCTCCATCTGCTTTTCTTCGTGTCGAGACTCCTCACTGGACCCCTTCTCTGTCTCTGCTGAGGAAGAAAAAGAAGAGGGTTAGCAGCAGCAGGCACCAGCAAAACCAGACAAGACATCAGCAGGAGCTCTCCAGGTGCCCTCCAGCAACACAACTGCTCCCTCCCCTCACTAAGCTCTGGGCAGAGGCTGGGCTGGTAACAGCATGCCGAGAGCTGCATCAGCAGAATAAATGAGAGAAGAGAGGAGAGACAGGCAGCAGGAACAAGGGCAGCCACAGGGCCAGCATACATCCCACAGGTAAATTCCAGGTATGCACTGGGCAAAAGGGCTTGGGTTGGCAGCATGCTGGAGCTGAAGAAGGATGGGAAGGAGCAGCAGTGCCAGAAAACCCACCAGTTAATCTATCAGAGCTCCCAGCTGGCCTCATTGAGGCCAAGACTCTGGAACTGGGTCTCGAACTCCACCACTTTGGATCATAAATAGCATTTAATCATTTTTGAGGCCTGTCCTACCATGCAGCCTCCCAGATGCTTCACTTCTGGTACCTGCTACTGTTTCCAGGATGTATCTTGACTCATCCGAGGCCAGGTGCGTGGGCACTGGGTCATGCATTTCAACTGAACCAGGTGATCGGTCTGCGGACAAAAACCCATGGGCACCTTTTGTTCAGGTGCCAGCAGGACACTGTCCCCAAAACAGCATTCAGAGGGTCCTGGCCATCAGCAAGGACTGAGCAAAGGGCCCCCCAACTCCCATACCACCAGAAGATGCTCTGGGGATGCCTTCTTCCTCCCAGAACCACCCAGAGCTCATCCCTGACACAGACCGGACCTCTTGGTCTGAGGGAAAGAAGCAAAAATCTCTTCCTAATCTCCTTAACAGGTGAAGAGTAAAACTAGTTCAAATTATTTACTTTGTTTAATTCCATCTAGGCACTCAATTTTGACTTAAAAAGCTAATGCTGCTTGATTTAGCTACTACATGGGGGGAAACATTCTACTAAAGCTGCCTTCCTCAACAAAGTCAACCCTCTTTCGGTTTCCCTTACATTAAATCTGTCTCACCAAGTGCTAGGCTGACCAATGCCCTCAAAGACCCTCCCCCCCCCCCAAACTCAGCTTTAAATGAAGTTTCAGCCAGTTGATATACTTCAATCAGGTTGCTTCTGACCTCACAGGATAAATAATCAAAATTTCACCAATTTCTCCCTGTAGGTGAGCACCTCTTTTCTATTAATCCTCCTCCTTGCCTTCAGCTGTATTCCCTCTGATTGAACTCATTCTTCAAATAAGGCAAGAAAAGGTGGGCTCTGGACTTGAGGTATGATCTCCCTGGCATTGGACAAGTGGTAATTCTTCCCACTCCTCCCATGGACCTCCAGCTTACCACGTATCAACTTCCTTCTCTTCCATTAGCTGCCAAGTTGAAAAAGAAAATGTTTGATCTACCACACTACACCTTATTCCTTCTCCTTCCCCTGCAGTAACCATAGATAAGTCTATTCTACACCAACCCTGGAGTGACTCCTCACCTATCACCTCACTAAGGGGACTGCTACAATTTGGGTGCAACAGAGATTGCACTGGTGTGGTGTGGCCGGGTGTCACTGCTGTCCCCAGAATCACTCACCCTCAGGCATGTTAGGGTTCTGTTGCTGTCCTCATTCTGTGGAGCTTTTAAATTAATGGTTGTAAAGCACACTAAAAATGCAAACTGCTAACAATCCATTCATTAAACCCTGAGAATCGTCCTACCATTTGCTGCACTGTCCAGGACAGGTTAAGTGTCCATTGCCACTGACCCCTCTGGGCAGAAATGAGGGGAATTTCCCCCATCAGTGCCAACAATTCCAACACATTTTTAGCATGCGCTTAATATTAAACCTGCCTACTATTAGACCTGTTTTTATTAACTCTTCAAAACCAGGCTGGTTTTCTAAATGAAGGACCTCTTCAAAAGCATCCTGTACTCAATACCTGGGATTCTCCACATAAAGCAAAGCAGCAAACCAGGCTCGCTTTCTCCAGGGAAAAGGCAAGATAGGAAAGCAGTGAAGGAGAGAGAAAAACAACCCTAAAACACCTTCCAGTGCTCTCAGGACACCTCAGTATGTTCCTATGCCAGCTAAGGAAGACCACTGCAGGTACATGAAGGAACCTTGCGTGCTGGGAAATATCCTGCAAAAGCCTCTTCTGAAAGCAAAATGCTGAAATGTGCCCTGCCTGCACAGCGACCCCTGCACAGAGATGGAACCCAGCAGCTACCTGGTACGGTGATCTGGATGATGTTCAGCTCGTCTGGTTCGACTTTGATCTGCCTGATCCCACCTAGCTCTCCTGAGGTACCTATGGGGAAAGGCAACGGAAGGCAGTCGCCAACAGGATCCAGCAATGCCACCTGCCCAACACAGCACCAAGGCAGGGCAGGCATGAGCAGCTGCCACTTCAGTACCAGCTGAGCTTGCCACAACAACAAGGCTTCAGTCATCAAGCCCACGGCATGCATGTACCCAAAGGGACACCTGTGGGCATGGCTTCTGCAAACAGCTTGGCTGGCAGGAGCTGTTGGTGCCCTCAAACTGGCAGCTGGACCTTGTTATTAAATGCTCATTTCCTGGCTTTCTTCACTTGAAATGTGCTGGGCCACCAACAGGCGTTGGTGGAGACACCGGAGGAGCTGTCTCCAGTGGGCAGCTCCTAGCAGTTTTAATGCTCCCAAACTCATGCCTGGAACTTGCCCCTATCCTGAGGGGGCTGACTGAAGTTGCATCATGCCAAGAGGAGACCAACTGAACCCTGCCAAAATTCAGTGTGGTTTCAAGCCCAGCAGATGAAAGCCTGTGTTGACCAGCTGCCCCAGGAGGAGGGCTGTCCCAGGAAGAGGCTGCCCACAGCCCTCAGCCCAGCTTCCTCTTCTCTGAAGATAAATTTCCTCACTTAGGGTGGGACAAATTCACTGCAAGGCACTGAGTCCCAGCTTGCCAGCTTGGAAGGGCAAGACAGCATGGCTTGGAGTGGTGTTTCAATGGGTCAAACCCCCTAAATCTGGGGAAAAACACTTCCTTTTCATTCATGGTGCTCAGAATACTGACTGCTAACTTCTCAGTGGAGGCTTTCAAAGGAACCCAGAGAGTGAAGACTTCCCTTAGCTTTGCATTTAAGCACATGCTTAAGTTTCATTATTTCAATTTATGCATTTTTAGGTCCCAGCTGGAGGGTCAGAGGGTAAGAGTCTTTGTCTCTGCATCAATCAAATGGGAATAAAGTTCTTAGAGAGCTGCACTGCGGTGCAATCGGGCAACTAATGTCACACATTCAAGTTACTTTGCAGGCAAGTTTCTCTAGTGTGCCCCCATAACAGTCTTGCAAGAGAAAACAAATTATTCCTCACCTGGTTCACAGCCTTCAGAAACATTACACTTCTCAGACCTGAAAGGGAAAGGCAGACAAGAAAGGTGGTCATGGTGTAAAGAAAGAGAGAGCTTAAAACCCAGTGGTGTGTGGAGTGATCTTGGCAGGAGGGAGAAATGCTGCCAGGTATCACAGAGGGGTCCCCAGGGTCACTGCACCCACGGTCCCATCAGCGGCAGAGCACCCATGGCTGCAAGGTCTGTGAGCTTCTCTGCAAAGAAGCCCTGCTCTCAAACCCACCCTGGTCCTGTGCCCTTGCTGATGGCAGCCCTGCCTCTAGACACCCATGGGTGGAACTGCAGCAGAGAGCTCCTGGAAACAACAGGGGTTGGTTTTAAGCCCAAAACTTGGTTGGCTCCGTGCCTTTGCGACAGAGAGCAGTGCATAAGTATAACTAAAATGTGGTTACTCAAGGAGGTAAAAAAATAGGGAGGAAGGAAAAATCAATTGATTTGGTAAATATTTATTCTGTTCAAAGATTTTCTTCACTGAAAACTGGGCACTATCCCAAATTCCCATCTACAGTTAACTTGACATGCTCAGGAATTTACGCAAGTTGTTCTGCATCCAAATGAGATTATTTTGCATTCTGAGGATGCATGTGCTTTCTCATCTCTCTCTTGAACAAGGACAACCATGGCTCTTTGGCAGTAAGGGACCCAAGGAACCACTCTAGAAAACACACTCCTTCATAATGTTGGTCCTTCAGGGGGAAGGAAAATACTTTTGAGCAGTGCCTGTTGGCTCAGGAGGGATGTTCAGAAGCACTTCTTGCTTGCCTAAATCCACTGAGGAGCATCAGCAGAACAAACCACAAAACAAGCCAGGAGTGCTCTTGAAATGTTCTTCCTAAATGCAGAAAGGCTAAAAGGATCGTTGATCTAGAAGGTACTGTATATGCCACCTGGGAGCCTTGGGAAGGGTTTTAAACTCTCCTGCTTCAGGTCAAAGTAAACCTTTCACCAAGGAAATCTGGGGGGAGGGCTTCCCTGGCAGTGTCTGGCTTCTCCTGGAGTATTGGACACTGCACTTTCCCTGGAGCAGAACTCTGACCTGGGGGGATCATTCCTATAGAAACACTCCCACCAAGGCACAGAGGTTCCTCTTTTGCAGAAAGAAAAGAAAATCCAACAAAAAACAACAATCTCCTATAAACCCTCATTTGAAGCTGAAGATACCCAGAAAGCTGGAGACAAATGCCAGCCCTGCAGACTGGGCAGCTCAAGAGGTTTCTGCCCTCCAAAGTTGTGATATTTCAGTACTGGCCATATTGCCAGGCTCACTCATTGCCTGCTCTAACGCTGCAGGTTCTGCTGTCCTGGACATGCCTTAGGGGCATGCAGCAGCCACATCCAAGGGGACAAACCTGAAACAGCACTGGGGGGAACCAGAAGAGACCCCAAGCTGTCACAGGTTCATATTATTGAAGAGCCAGGGTAGGAAAGGAACCCGAGAGATGTCATGGATGGGACAAAGACAAGTTACTTTATTTCCCCATCCTGACTTGCACAGGTTAGTAACCACATGGCACTGTCTGAAGCTGGTGGAGCTGTCACTGCTGGGCAGTGGGGCTTTGCCAGAGAAGCTGAGGAGCATTCCTCACTCCATTTGTGTGAAGTGAGGCTGGGAGAAGGTTCTTTGCCTTACAGCAGTTCATAATGCTGTAAACTGCTGCCTTGTCTCTCTTCCTTAAAGTGATTTTAAAGGCTAAATTACACCTTGCTTCAACTGAATTAAGAATGAAGGAAACTGGGGCTATAAAGAGAACACCTCCTGGATCTCCCAGTCTGGGTTGTAAATCTGTGTGCTACGTGATACATGCTCTACAGGTGCTGCCAGCATGTTTTGGACCTATCTAGCTCATGGTATGGTTGTAACAGAAACAGGTACTCTCATAAAAAACCTGCTGCCCTGCTGGACTGTATAACCCCACCTTTATTAAATGCACTGTTAGGCTCCTGTGAGCTTTCTAAACAAGCCACACTTAATTAGCAGGATGCTCTTACGGTGTGGGCTAAGGGCAAATCCTTTAGGTCATGCATTAACACCAGAGACAGTTCAACCAGATAATCTCAGGCATGGCCCTTATTTATCAGTTTTGCCCAAAATTAATAATTCCAAACTTTTAGCTTGCAAAAAAATGGGGCTGCTTGCCCTGCTCCTTTGCTGATCAGCTGTACCATTGCAGTAGGATTTTTATGGAAGCAGGAAAGCAATACCAGTTTAGCCACTCACCTTCCCATAATGAATTTACAATATCTCCCTGATACTCCCCCTTATTGAATTGCACTCATGGCACCCTCCTGCACCCACTGGACATTGCTGATGAACACATCTGAAACCTGCTGTGCATATTAATAACCCCAAAAGAACTCTCTGAGGGATGTCACTTCACAGGGAACAGGGACAGGAGTCCCACTTACCTGCTGTTGCCCTGAGAGGTCCCCACCAGCTCCAGCATGGCCCCACGGTGAGGCTCGGGGGAGATCTCCCGGGGAGGGCTGGAGGGCTCCAGCTTGGTTGGATCTTTGGTAAATTTGCTTCCTGTTGCCAGGTGTGCGTGGTGGGTTTTGGGAGAAAAAGAAAAACCAGGATTAGCTACTGGACATGCCGGTGTTGCAGCTTGTTCCCCTCCTAATCCCAGAGCTGAGGTCAGGAGTAGGCTGGGAGGGGAGCAGTTTTCCAAGTGTCACCTGCTTGCAAAGACAAGGATGCCAATTCCATTGGGTTCACATGTGAAAATATTACCAAGACATTTGCTTAAACCTCTCCCTAAGTTTGTGTGTGCTGGGAAGCCCTGCCAGGAAGGAGCATCTCCAGAAAGGGCTGGCTGACAGGACGAGAGGTAGGGACTACAGTCAGAAAACCCAGGGCCATGGATCACTGCTGTAGGAGCAAGCCCCAAAGAGGGGAGAACCCTGTCCCAAGGCAGAGGCTGTGCTGCACTGGAGGAGAGCTTGGCAAAACACAGAGAAGTAGAGACACAGGCAGCCCTGTTTCACAGCTCCAAGCCCACCAAGCAGCAGGAGAAATCTCCGTCACAGTGACACAGAGAGGGACAGAAGCATCCTGCCACCATGGAAAACTTCCTCTCTCCCTTCCCTGTTCCTCAGCAGCCTGAAAGGAGCTGAAATGAAGCCTCAGCAATGACCTTGGAGATGGAAAGAGTAATGTGAAAGCAGAGTAGGAAATAAAATCAGGCAGGGAAGGTGAGCAAAGAGCTGAAGAATGAGGGCTGGGGGAAGGAGGGAGTGAGTCTACATTGTGAGGCTGCAGAAACCACGAGGTGTCTTGTTAAACAGCTGTTGTCAAAAGCCCTTTGCTGGTCTCAAAGCACCATCACAATACCCTCACCCTTCTAAAATATATTCTGACTATGGGAACCTGATGCCACTTCCTGTTTGGTTTCAGCCTGCAAGAAAGGGCAGGGCTCTGGCAATAGGGTCAGCAGAAATATAGAACCTTAAAGACACTATTTATCTACTGACAGTCCAAAAGGCTCCTTTTAATATGTGCTTTCTATGAACCAAATCTTGTTCTTGCAGCAGCAGAGCCTGCCTGAAGCTGCTACCCAGGGGAGTAACAAAAATAGGTTTCCGAGCAGTGGTGGGTATTTTAATTAAAGGGTGAGCAAAACGTTATGGGGAAGCTTTGGGATACTTCGCAAATGGCAACTTAAAATACAGCACCACACAGAAAATAATGTCTTTGCAGAAATGGCACCTCCTGACTCAGCAGATGCAGGTTTTTTTGCACAAGCTGATGTGCTGACGCAAACCACAGAGAGCCAGGTTTAATGGGTTTTGCTTCTGGTAGCCCTGCAGGGACCTGTCAGGAGAGTGGGACCTGTCACCCACCTCAGTTCTGCTGGGTTTGCTTCCTCATCCCTGAATATCCACTTGTACCTCCCTACCATGTAATCCACAAGCTCACAGCACAGTGGTCTCCAGCAGCAGGTCTGGAGCTGATGTGCAGAGTACACAATGCCTCCCCCAGACACTGTGCAGCCATTGTGCAAGGAAAATCAAAGCATCCCAAAACACAGTTCAGTGCTCCCTAGAGGTTAAAGAAATCCTTTTCTTGAGAAGAAAAAAAAGCCATCTTTAGACAAAAAAGTGCCCCATGTAGGGGTTCTGCTGGAGGCCTCCTTTGGGTGGCTGCAGTGTGATCATGCTCAGGAAGCACTCAGGCTGTCGTGGGGACAGAGTGATAATTTGGCTGGCAGAGATACCTTGGGAAGAAGGTGTCTGGAGAGCTACCAGCATGTGCAGTTGGCAGCTCAGGGGAAAATAAAAACAAAACACCACCCCAAAACAGGTCTTTACTTGTGAGCCAAGCCCAGGCAGTCCAGGACCCGGGTGTGATAAATTTGGATGTAATGCCATATTCCAGGTGTGTATGAGGGTGATGGCATGAGGGCATTGCTGGAGTGTGGGTTGAGTCTGACAACATGGGCACCTGTCTCCTTGTATCTGCCAAGAAGCACTTATGGAATCACAGAATGATTTGGGTTGAAAGAGACCTTAAAGCTCATCCTGTTCCACCCTCTGCCATGGGGAGGGACACCTTCCACAATCCCAGATTGCTCCCAGCCCCGTCCAGCCTGACCTTGGACACTTCCAGGGATGGAGCAGCCACTGCTTCACTGGGCAACCTGTGCTAGGGCCTCCCCACCCTCACAGTAAAGAGTTAGTCTGGCTTCTCCAGCTCAGAGAAAAAAGGAATAAAAACACAGAGCACAGAAAGTCAAAGAACTCCCTTCCCACCATTTTGTCACTGAAAAAATGAACTTTCTTTCTTTTTTTTTTTTTTAAGGTTAATAGCTGGATGATGCCAACATTTCCCAGTCAAAAATAAAAAAAAATATATGAAATGAAAAAAAAAAATAAAAGAAAAAAAAAGAAAGAAAGAATAATTTATCAGTGAGGAACACAGCAGTGATTTTCTTCCTATTCAAAGTACAGATATATACCACATACTGCCTGTACTGTGGCTCAGCCTGATTCAGGAACCAGCCCAGCCTCACACACCAGGAATTCTCACTTAAACCTTCAAAACTCAATTTTAAAGGGGAGTACAGAGCTTGCACTTATACCAGGCAAAGGCAATCTCAGCATGTCCTGGCGTAGGGCACAGACAAGGCTTCTCCTTACTGAGCATAACTGCGTGTGTCCTGCACTTCCTCTGCTTACAGGTGACATTATTTCAACTCTGCTTCTCTGGATAACCTTTCAATTTTGTGGGAAATAAATCAAAGGATTTGGAGAACATACCTGTAAAAATTCTTTCGTCAAACATCCTAGGAGAAAAGGAAAAAAATAAATTAGAAATAGATGCTTCTAATGACTAAATTGGAGGTTTATTTAATTAATAGCATTAAACCAAATCAAACTAGTAATGTTTTCCATTCTCTAAAAAAAGGGAATGACTTTTTCAGCTAAAAAAAGGCTTTTTAGCCTGTTGTGCAGCCAAGCAACTTTATGGCATACGCCTTTTAACTAAAGCACCTCTAAATCTGCTTACAAGTCATTGTCTTAATTTAACTTATTAAATGAGGCTGCAATAGGCTGGGCTTTACAAAGGGAAACAGTTGGACCAAAGTAGCTGTTGCTGGATCTTCAGTTTCCAGTGCAGACCATTGGCCATGGTGTCACCTGTCTCCTGAATATTGTATTTTGGTGCTACCTGCAGCTTTGCTCATAGGAGCAAACTACGTCCAGGGCCACATCCCACAGGCTGATCCAGCCTGGTGCAGCCTGGACAGAGCAGGACAAAGTGGCTCCTCTACCAACTGACACCAAGAAAGCTAATCCCTTTTAGGATGCCTGAATTCCATCAATGTTGGTGATTTCAGCCCCTTTGGGAGCCTTGTCCAGGATTTTTCTGCGCTGTAGTTTCACACCTCTAGGAAGGCAACAAGTGCTGCACAGGCAGGGACTGGATAAATCAGTGTATTATAGAGCAGACTTTCCTGACAGAGAAGCAAAGAGAGATTGCACGGCACAGTGGTAACTGGGAATACAACCACTCCTCCTAGCCCAGCAGAAAGGCAGACACCTAGACACAGTGCCTGGCCTGTCGGTGACACATTCTCATCACCAGGAACAGAGGATGTGCACGAGTGATCAGTGAGAAACAAGGTGGATGGGAATCCCTGTGAGAACATGGATGTTCCACCCTCCACCCAGGGGCACTGCTCTCACCCACCAAATGTCTGTAACCGCCTTCAGATGTTTCAATCAGCAAAGTCTGGTGCCCATGATCACTTAAAACAGGGTGGCAGAGCTAGGGGGTGATCATGGTACAGCCAGCTCTGCCACATCCTTGCAGAAAGAGAGATGCAAACCAGAGGTCTGCAGGGGGAAAGAGCTTTCAGCTGTCTTTAAGAAAAGAGAGTGAAATGAGTTTTTCGTGTCAAAACACACCCCGAGCATGGAGGGAGCACAGCTCAAATCCCTGACACCCTTGAGCTGCACAATTCCTTTTGCTTTCCTTGCCACCCACCTTTTGATAACAAAATGGATGTTGTGCCTCTCCTCCAGTATCCGTTTGAGTTTGGGGACACCATAGGTGCAAGGTCTTTTGAAAGGAATTTTGTCGGGGATGCCGATGATCTCCACTGCCTCGGGGTCACAGGCAATCTTCCGGTAGGGGACAGGGACCATGTGGTCTAACCCCAAGGCTTCAGCTGAAAGATGAACACATGGTTTCCATTTACACAAGGGCTTTGTCTTTCACAGATGCTAAAACAAAGGTGTAAGGGCTTGAACTCAAGCAGAGCAAATCCCTTCTGTTCTCTTCTCCACTTGTCCCAGAAAGTGAGCCCCTGGAGCAGCTCTCCCCTGGGAAATGGGACAAAAAGGAAAGCAGCAGTAAGAGCAGCTAAGTGTCTTCCAAAACTCCCAAACGTGCCCGGTGATGCTCTAACCAGGAGTGAGCTGGCCCAAATATCATTCCCAAACTCCTTTTGACCCACCACAGCAGGTTTATGATTCTACTGAACTCCATGATTCACAAGCTGCATTGCACATGGAATCATAAAATTATTGATGTTGGAAAAAGCCTTTAAAATTGATTGCCGCTGTTAACCCAGCAGCACCATGTTCGCCAAACCATGTCCCCCCCCGCCACGTCATTATGCTTTTTTGACCACTTCAAGGGATGGTGACTCCATCGCTACCCTGGGCAGCCTGTATCAGGGCCTGACCTTCCTTTCATTGAAGAAATTTTCCCCAGTGTCCAATCTAAACTTTCCCTGGAGTAGCTTGAAGCAATTTCCTCTAATTCTATCACTTCTCACCTGGGAAAAGAAACTGAGTCCCAGCTGGCTACAACCTCCTTCAGCTAATTGTAGGGAGCAGGAAGGTCCCCCCCGAGCCTCCTTTTCTCCAGGCTGAGCCCACACAGCTCCCTCAGCTGCTCCTCATCACACTCGTGCTCCAGACTCTTCCTAAGCTCTGTTACCCCTTGGACACACTCCAGCAGCACATACATAAATCACAAGGTAAAGGGCTTGTCTCAAGCCCATATACAACTCACAGGTGACACAGCACACATCTACAGCCCAGTTGGAACTCATAAATCATACAGCCTTGTAGGGATGGCACAGCTGAAGAGTCTACCAGCCCCAAGTGATTTCCCAAGCTTCCACCTGCACAAATGCCCAGCTACAACAAAAGCACTGCCCACAGCAAAGGGAGCAGCAACAACATATGAAAGTTGTGCAGATGGAGAAAAAAAGCAGCTGCAACAATAACCATCTTCTTTTTTACCTGGCATGTGTACCTGAAAGGGCCACATGCCACCACTCCTGGTGCCCGAGTGCTATGATCCAACCTGCCAAATTCCCAGACAGGGCTGCTTTACAGCCCAGTTATAAATTCCTTGACAACGGTGTGGAGCTCCAAACAGAAATATTGACATAACCCTTCAGGAGACTGGGAGCTGCTGAGCTAAATGTGTTAGGAAGAGCAGGGAGCTCTAGCATATGGCTTCTGCTGCTGTGTTAGGGAACAAAAATGATTGCTATATAATGATATGCAATCCAAAAGCACTGCAGATGCATAATGGGATATTAACTCCTACTCACCATATCTGCTGTTAAAAAGAATTTGCACGCACTCCCTAAGGGTGTTGATGTCTTCAGTTTCTTTTATAAAACTGTCCCACTTATCTATCAAAACAAAATACAAGAAATAAGAAACTTCCATATGGTTCATACACAGCAGATGCACTTTTCTCCTGCAAAGTGCTGCGAAGCAGGAACAAGACTTTAAAAATTATTTCCCTGATCTTGAGCGAATTTTGCCAGGCTGGCAGATAAGGTCTGGGCTCCTCCAACCCCAGACCTAAGCACTCTCTTTGGCATGTGCAGATTCCTAAGAAATGACCCCATAGAATTTCTCAGCCCTGGAATGAAAGACCCTCTTGGACAGAGCCAACTCCACCTGGAATGAACCCCTGAAAGGTATGGCCCTTTCAAAAGAGGATCTTTTCCATCTTCTCCTCTTTCCCAACCTTCCCACCCATATTTTTTCTCCCTCTTTAAGGCAGGCATAGGTTTATAGGCTGCATTTCCCTTGGATGTGGTGGAGGTGGGGAAATGGCAGTCTCCTCCCCACTGCTGATCCCTTCAGTCACTGCTGCAGAATCCCACTGGGACTGGTAGGTTTCAGTAATTTGGAAATAATGCCAGGTTTTCAGCAGGGGCAAACAGCCTCTCCCAAAGCCATGCCCTGGTTCCCTGTGCAGGAAGCAGAGATGGGAATTCTCAGCCAGCTGGCCGTGCTCAAGGACCACCAGCAGCATCTTGGAATGGCAGGGATGGACCGGAGTGGAGAGGAAGGTCTTGGCTCCAGTGCGAGGTCCCTGCAGGGCATGGAGAGGGCTGGGAGATTGCTGGGGAAAGATGTGGTGAGGGGAAACCTTCCACTGAGGCCGTCAGCTGCCTTCAGTGCTGGAGCAGAACACAGACCTGTCTTGTCATGGACGATGGAGAAGAGGATGCGCTTAGAAGAGTGCACATTCTGGATGAGGGGACCTCCGGAGACTGATGATTTCTGTCCTGGACAAGAGGGGAGACAAGGAGAAAGGGCTGATGAGAGCCTGACCAGCGCTCCAGGCACCACAACAAGACCCTGGGTGCTGTCCCCCACCAACCCTTGTCTCTCCTCCATGCACCCTGGCCTGTGACACCTGGTACGGTGCTGGCCAGACCAACCCCTGCCATCCCCACGCTGGCTGCCTTTCTGGCCTGGTGGTGCAGCACCTGTCATTTTGGGCCAAAACCAGAGGTGGGCCCCCTCAGCACCTTGCAGGCACGCAGGGAAGGGCTGGCAGGCAGCACGGCAAGGGCTCTGCTCATTTCCATACAGCTCTACGCTGGTTTTCATCCAAGGAACACCAAAACCCCCAGCCTGCCCCCTTCCAGGGCCAGGGGTGGGCTGTGCACCAGGCCCTCATCCGAGAGCAAACTCCAGGCTATTACCACAGCAGTCGCTGTACTCCTGTGAGGAAGGCACCTTCAGCTCTCCCGCCGGCCGGGCCAGCAGCGCCTCGCCCGCCGCAGTCCCAGGCCCGGGCAGCCCCGAGGACACCTCCTGCTTGAGGTCGATGGTGACAGGGGTGGGCAGCGAGACGCCGTAGAGGAAGTTGGTGATAGCAATGGCGGAGGGGGCATCCTGGGTGGTGGATTTGGCCACAGGGCCGTTGGCACCAGAGTCTCGGCTGCCCTTGGAGGCGAGGGAGGAACAAGTTAACTCGATGTTGGGGTTGGGCTCTCGGCTGGGCTCATCTGCTGGCCTGAGGGGAAGGAAGGGAGAAGAGGAGGGAAAAACAGGTTCCTTTGAGCCCATGGCACTGCTAAGCTGCAACAAGCAAGGATGCGGATGGGGAAGAAGAGCCATGCCTGGGAGGGTGGGACATGCTGCACCACCGGCCGCCAGGCTCCTTGTTGAGGATGTAATGAAGACGATTACAGGGTTAGAGCAGCTCTCCTGCTTGCAAAGGCTGAGAGAGTTGAGATTGTCCAGCCTGGAGAAGAGAAGGCTCTGGGGAGAACATATTCTGGCCTTCCATTAGCCAAGAAAGAAAGAGCTGGAAAAGGACTTTTGACAAAGGCAGGGAGTTACAGGACAATGGGGAAGGGAGTCAAACTGGTTTGGATTGGATGTTAGAAAGAAATTCTTCCCTGTGTGGGTGGTGAGGCCCTGGCACAGGTTGCCCAGGGAATCTGTGGCTGCCCCATCCCTGGAAATGTTCAAGGCCGGGCTGGATGGGGCTTGGAGCACCCTGGGCTAGTGAAAGGTGTCCCTACCCACAGCAGGGGCTTGGAATGAGATGGTCTTTAAGGTCCCTTCCAACACAAACCATTCTATAGTTCTGTAACTTCTATGATTCAGAAGTTATATCCATCACTCAAACTCCTGAGCATCTTCAGGTTCTTGTCCTCTTTAAGTGGAGCTGATTAGTCTTATGATAGTTCAAAGCATTTTTATTAGCTAGGGCCAAGCTGTCCAGGTCCAAGCCCGGTCGGTGCATTTAAGGGTAAAACCTTTCATGACCACAATCACTTGTCTCCATTGCCCATGCCAGCCCCCAGACCCATGGCACATTCAAGAGGGAGCTCAGTCAGCCCACAAATGAGTTTCAGACTGAAGAAACCAACGTGCTCCACATGAGACAGGAAGCCACTAGCTCAGACAGCTCAGATTCTGCGTGTCCTACTTTTAGCTGTCTCAGCCCGATTTTCCAGAAGCATCAAGCCTTTAGAGGAGGAATTTGGTCATGCTCAGCATTTTTCTGAATGGATCTGAGGTGCTGCCAGCCAGGCAAATGCAGGGGAAATGCACCTAAAATTACTGAACCCCTTGCATAAATGTGGCCGAAAGGGGGAGTTTGCTTTGCTGCAGTCCCCCACTTCCCTCCTTGTCTGGCATTAAAAAACCCATTTCAGCCTGGGAAGACACTTGCAGCATTTACTCTGGAAATCCCTCTGGAGACAGAAAAGCACTTAGCTTACCGCAGTGGAAATTTTGGCAGAGACACATAAAAAGATGCAGTTAATGTGCATGTTTACACACACTTTTAATAGAAATGAGTCTGAAACGGACTCAAGCCCCCCAACACGAGCAAATCTCTGTGCAAGGCTGGATTTGGCACGGCTGGACCCAGGTTTGTGAGTCTCCAGGAGAAGCTGGGACATGGGAGGGACCCTCCTGCCTGTGCCACACAAAATCATCATCTGCCAGTCTTGTAAGATACACCACCCCAAGGGCTCGCTGCTCTCTTGCTCCTTGGAGGTCCCCAAAATTACCTTTTTAGCCTGAAGCGGATGCTGTGGCTGTGCTCTAGGATGGCCATCAGGGATTTCACATCATACTCCAAGGGTTTCTTAAAGCTGATCCCCTCAGGCAAGCCGGTAACTGCCAGCGAGCCCGGCTCTTTCAGGAACCTCTCGTATGGCAAAGGGACCACGCTGCTCTTCCCCATGGCTTCACCTGGGGAGGGGACAGAGTTACACACCCACCAACACCCTGAGCCCCTGACCACGGCTGAGCTGGGCTGGAGGAGTAAATGCAAGAGCAAAAAGTACCAAGAGAATCATCATTAGGAGAAAAAACCCATTGCTACCTTCACACTTAGCATGCAAGGCACTCCAATTCCTTTCTAAAAGCACTAATTAATAAAAAGCTCATAAAAGCCAATAAGCAGATGTCTCATCATTCAGGTTTCACAGCAGAATCCTCAGTTGGGGTCACTTGGCACAAGCCCACCCCTGGGAGTGCCCAGCCATATGCCAGTGAGGTACATGGCCATCAGCAAGGTGGGAGGCAGCCAAGGGCTGACAAAGAAGGCAGAGGAGCTTGCAATGATTTTTATCTCAGGCTTACTGAGATATTCTGGGAACCTCATTTCTAGTCAGTTTTCTTATTTTACCTCCTGGAAGAACGGAAAGCAGTTTGATTGCTGTTGCCGTCAAGCAGCTTTGATTCACTTTGACAGACAAGGAAAAAAGCCAAAACCAATAATCTCCCTCCATCCCGCTATTCACAGCAGCTTGAACATCGATACATTTCACTGCACAATCACCTCCAGCAGCCCAGAACTCTCACCTGCTCCCCTCAACACTGCCAACCTAGTCCCACCATGTTCCCACCCTGTGCCTCTGGCTCCATTTTACCTCTGACACCAAAATCTCCCTAAGGAGTCAGGTACAAATTGCTTTCCCTTTCCTGGCAGCAGCAGACAAGCAGCATTGCCATTATATAGGAATTTTCTAAATCAGATAAAGAGTCTGTGTGCCCAAACCAGCCACCCTACTGTGCTTTGCAGGCAAAACACCATCAGAAAAAACAGCCTGCTCTGATGGATTTCAAGGAATGGCCAAAATCCTCAAGCTACTCTCTGGGGAAAAATTACTTTAGAAACCAACCCAAGCCACTGTGATCAATAAACATGGTGCTGAAAGCACGAAGCACAAGAAACAGCCATGCAGGAATTCAACCTGTCTGGCAAAGCAGTGTCCAGATGCAGAACACCTGGTGGCATGGAACAGTGCCTGCACCTTCATCTCTTGGTTGAGGGGCGGACAGAGAAGATTATGGGACCTGTAAGTTGTTGAGGATTTTATGCTGTGGATTTTCTTTTCAATCTTTTATTTTTCCTCGCTTCTTAAAAAAACCCAAAAAACCCCAATACCAAAAGATCTTGCAGAAACACTGCAAATCTCGTAACACTGCCAGCAAGTCCTTACTAAAAGTGATTTCTTCAACATGTCCTTTGAAGGAATGCATTATAACTAATGATGCGCAACTTGCCTGGACCATTAAGGCTTCTTATAGGTAGGAATGATAATATTTTAATTAACCAAATAACCAAAGTTTTAAAATAAGCCTTTGAACCATGACACCATGAGTTTACTTTCTGCAAGCTGACAGTTTCCCTGCCCCAATGTGCTGGCTCTCTCCACCTCCCTTCATCATCTCTCTTCATGACTGGGAGAAGCTCCCGATGTCCACAGTGGCTTCTTATTAACCCAATGCTCAAGAAATCCCCAAACATATTTTTATGGGGACTGTGTTATTGTCAAGGTGACATTCAGAAGCCTTCTGCTGCTGAGAGAGGCTCATGGTTTGGCTTAAAGAGACAACAATCATCATTAATGCCTGTTTAATAGAACCCACTGGTAATCAGTCATCCTGTTGGTGCAGAAATTGCCCGAGGAGGGATTCTGGAGGGAATCTCTTTGGCTGAGCATTTTAAAAGATTTTTTTTGTTTTTTATTTTTTGAAAAGATTTTTTGTTTCCAATCCTTATTGATGAAAGGATAAAAAAAAAAAGCCGTAAGAATCCTAATTGTTAAACTCTCACAGTCCTCTCAGTGTTACAAAGAGAATCACCCTGGGGCACTCCCCACTCCACCAGGAGAGGCTCTTCCCAGTAGGAAGAGCCAAGGCAGAGGAACAAGCAGCTCTGTCAGGTTTCACCACAGAGTGGCTCAAGGATGGAAACAGCTGATATTACTGAAGCAGCAGCAAAGGCAGAATTACAATCACAAAACTACTGTCCCAGGGATGCCCAACCTTCTTCTATGGCAATGCTGGCCATAGATTGAGCCATAGATGGGCTCAATGCTGGGTTGAGGACGAGGCCAGTGTGTCCCCATACACCTCCACACACCTTGAAACTGTAAAGAACCTTACTAATCATCCAATGGATGGGCTGTCTGGTTCATAAACCTCATGCAGATGCACCCTGATCAAGCTTTTCTAAAGCAATTATATGTTTATTGTATGTCAGATTTTAATTCACATATTCTCCAGAGGACAGCGAAGTTTGGCACTGTCCCAGCAGCAGGACAATGAGACCTGCAGCTTGGAGAGGGAATTAACCAGCAAAAAACACCCTCTCCATTCTCTTCCCTTGGTTCTTCTGCATCATCCCTTCCTTCATTCTTGGGCCCAGCCTTAGGAAGGCAGCAATAGGATCTGATTGCTCCCATTAATGGGAATATTGCCCCTAAGGCCTTTAAGTGGCTTCAGAAAATTTCAGTGACTGTCTGTCCCAGGGGAGAAGGGATGGCATCTCCCTTTTCTGCCTGTGAAGCCTGTGGAAGATGCTAGCAACAGCCAGCAGCAGCAGCTCCTGCATGTGAACCCAGTGCAGGTGGGGGCAGCTCTGTTATCCCCCTCCTGTTGTGTGGGAACGCCCATTCCCAAACCACATACACAAACAGGGCAAAGCCTGCACTTTGCACTCAGGGAGACCTGCACAGCCCCAGCAGGGCTCTACCAGGCCCTGAATTACAGATGGTGATGGGGAGCTGCTGACAGAAAAGCCAAACACCCAGTTCTGCAGCTGGTCCAGCCACAGGGCCTGACCTGCCCCAAAGCATCATGCAGAACTAACACAACTCACTCAGCAACATGGGGGAATAACTGGGGCTGTTTTCCCAAGCCAATGTTGCTTTTCCCATCCTGGCTAGCACAGCTCTAGAGGTGCTGCCAGGGGATGAGCCAGCAGCATGGCCATTACCACCAGCCAGTCCTTGGGGGTTCCAGTGTGAGCAAGAAGAAGGTGCTGCTGCTGCTCAAGCCACTGCAGACTGGGCCTGGAAGGAGCTCTGCAACCCCCTGGGTTCCATACCAACAGCCATATGGTCATCTATATTTAATTGCAGAAGCTTTATTGCTGGGGATGATGCATGTGCTGGAACAGCACCACCTCGTCTCTCGAAGTTGGGGCTGCAGGGCCACGTGCAAGAAAATAATCTGTTTTCTTTTTAAATAGACTTGCCAGGGAAAAGAGGGAGTGAGTCTGCAGAGCTCCAACACAGTGCTATGGAAGACGTGCTGTGGATGCAGTGGCAGGGATAAAGGTGTGCTTGGAAATCGCATTCAGGGCATCACAGAGGCTTCCCCTGGTCAGAGGAGACAAAGGATGATTCATCCAGCACAGGGAATTTTTTGGCTCCGTTTGGGGCACTGTAAAACTAAGGAGCAGTGGCCAAATGCCCTCTCAATGCAGTGCTAACTCTATACAGGAGCACGCTTCACCGGGCTGCCCCTGCCAGGCAGCTGCTCCCAGGCCGAGGAGCTGGGCTGGCAATGAAAGCCACATCTGGTGGCAGTGCTGGGCAGCTCCGTGAGCCCCAGGGACATTCCATATCCCCAAAGGGAAGCATGAAGGTTCTTACTATAAAGCACATCAAACACTTCCTCTACCATCTTCCTGAGGAGGTACACATCTGATCCCTGGTCCGGGGAGACCCTGAGCACCCTTTGTCCGCACTCCTTTGCCTTCTTCTGCACCTCTGTGTCCTGCTCCTTCCTCTGCTGGAGTCCTGCGGGGGGAGAGGAGAAAACAGGAGTCACTGTGGTGAGAAGGGATGATGCCTCTGGCTGAGCAGGCCGGTGTCCCATGTCTCCCACCCACCTCAGGCCCCAGCTTGGATGAGATCACACTGAGTTGATCCCAACAGCTCCCAAGGTGCAGGGAAAGGTACTGGAAACAGGCAGTGGTGCCAGCAGCAGGGTCACTCATCTGGTGCCTGCCCCCTTTTCCCTGTCTTTTCCCACTCAGCCAGACTGAAACAGTTATGACTAATTGGGCAGTCCATTTCTAGTCTCTGGTTTCAATCTGCTTAGCCTTCAATCTCTCAGGAAAAGAAAATCCGCCTTTCTTGGAGGCTTTCTTACCCTTCAGCATCACGTTGCTCAGTAATACCAGCTATTTCCTGCTAATTTCCCCCATTAAACTTCAAATAAAGCATATCTTCAGCATTGACTTCTTTGCATCTCTAAATGCACAGAAAATTAAACACTACAAATGCATTATTGCTGTTCTATCCACAGTAATTTGCAAGGGATTTTCGGTGACAAAGGACTAATTCCTTCATCGTCTTCGACAGGCTCCTGTTGGCAATCGGCCCTGGATGCTGCCTGGGTGCTCAAGAAGGACCTGTAGATCCTTCTGTGGAAAAAGCCCGTGGCTGGGACATCACGGGAAATGGATCAAGAGAACACAGAACGGGACACAGGAAAGTAAAGAGTCACCATGCCACCCCTGTAAAGCTCCACATGCCTCCCACAGCATGGTGAAACAGACCCTAGAAACTTTTTTGGGGTGTTTTACCAAGGTTGTGAAATGCATCTGCATCCTCCAAGTACTGCCTCTCCCTCCTCCACCGACATTAATTCTGATCACTGTCAATTCCTCCCATGCACCAGGAAAGGCAGAGCCAGAGGTTCAGATAAAGGAGGGCGTTCAAGCGAGGTTTACATCCCAGAGAGATAAGAGGCTTCTTACATCTCCAAGTGATGTCTGCTCTAGATTAATTCAGATCTTACTAAGAGGGCAGCAAGAAATCAGAGGCACTTCCAGGATGTTTTCCGCTGTGTGCCAGTTGTAAAGGGCATTATGGAGTGGACTTGTGCCTGGGCCTGTATAATTCAAGACAGAGTTATCACATTCACCCTGTCTGCAGGATCATCCTCTTTACTCAAACCCCATGCTCATGATTTCAGTTTTCAACCAGACATGATTATTTCTTTGTGACAAAGTTATAAATGGCACCAAAGAGAGGGGAATCAGGATCTAGTGCCAGGTGCTTTGCCCCCACACAGCTGTAGGTCATCGACCAGGATATATCACAGAATCAGAGAACAGTCTGGGTTGAAAGAGACATTAAAGACCATCTGATTGCACCCCCTGCCATGGCAGGTTCACCTTCCACTAGCCCAGGTTGCTCTAAGCCCTGTTCAACCTGGCCTTGAACACTTCCAGGGATGGAGGAGCTGCAGCTTCTCTGGGCAACCTGTGCCAGCAGCTCAAAACACTCAAAAGAATTCCCTACTAACACCTATTCTAAATCTCTCCCCTTTTACTTTAAAAATTCTCCCTTGTTCTATCATTACCTGCCTGGGCAAAAAAGTCACTCTCCCTCTTTTTTATAAGTCCCCTTTAGGTACTGGAAAGGGCTCTCATGATTCTCTGGACTCTTCTCCAGACTGAACAACCTCTCTCAGCCTGAGGAAACACAAGGGAGTTCCCTCCCTTTGGCCACTCCACTACCATCCACATCTTGTGGGCGGTGGGAAGGGAAGGCAGAGTGGCCAATGCATGTAGGAAACATCCCCCAAATGCTTCCTGTCCTGCAGAATACACTGCAGCAACTAACAGCATCTCTGGTAGGTGATCAAATAGTGGCCAGCAGCTGCCCAAGGGCAGCAGGACGAGGGGCTGGGCAGAGCCCTGGCAGAGAGCTGCTCCTGCAGAGCCCTGCTGGAAGAAGCCAAGCAGACAGTGACCTGGGCAGCTTCACAGCAGTGGTGTCACCAGAGCAAACCCTTCCTGAACAATCTCTCCAATGAATGAAGCACCTATGTGGTTTCTGACAACACCATGTATTTCTCTCCACTGACATCCCACTGTAGAACAGGTCTGTCATCAAAACCAGATCCCATTCCAGCTTCTGCACTGAGTGAGGAAAGCAGCAGCTAGCTGGGGATGATGCCGTCTAAGAAACAAGGTCCCCGTTCACAGAATGGCTCCCACCCTCCCTTCAGCTCCCAGAATGTTTTCTGGAAACTGGCAGAGGTATGGAGCAGGGACACAGGCTTGCAAGACACAGGTATCCCTCAGATACTGGGTGAATCTGATCTGAGACTGGGGAACACAGCTCCTGCTCAAGGTATCCTGTCACCACTACTGATCCCTCAAAAATATGAGCAACCCCACAACCAACACTTCCAGCTACCAAATCCATTCCTGTTTTTCCAAAAACAGGAAAAAAAGCCTTGGACCAAGAAAACCCTTTTGCTCCTGGGAGGATCAGTAGGACGAACTACTTCTGCTAAGTCCTCAAGAAACACTCCAGCACTCTGGCAGCACTGCCGGGGGCTAACAGCAGCAGGGCAGCAGAGCAGCATCCAGCCCTGAGCCACCGCAGGGACGCTTTAGCAGAGAAGAGCCAGTGCTTCCCTGGCAGGGAAGAGGCTCTGGCTGCAGCTCCCTCCCAATTCCTCCATCACTTCAAACACCACCCAGCCCCAGGGAGTGACAGCCAGCACCCCCTAAAGCACAACCCCCGTGCGCACCGGGAAGCACGGCTGGCACACCTGGAGCCCCAGCCCTGGCGTGGAGGATGCCCAGGGGGCAGATACTCACTGCAGAACTTCTGGAAGTCAGCCTGCAGCTCCTTGCGGGCGCTGAGGAAGACCCTTCCCTTGTCAGTGCCCAGCACGAAGGCGCTCTCCTCATGGACGGCGATGCAGGCCACCTCCGTGTTCAGCTTGGACAGCGCCGAGCACTGTTGGAGGCACCAGGTCAGCAATCACAGCAAGGGGAGCAGCCCTGCTTCCCACCCCGCTGCCACTTCCCAGTGGGAATTTGTTTTCCTCCCCATTAAAAAAAAAAAAAAAGAAGAAAAAAAGCAGTGTTCTGGTTTATGGCATAATTTCATGGGTTTATGATATCCCCTAAAAATTTCGGTGACTTTATAGGTCTACAAAAATATACAGCTGGAGAACAAGAACCATTTACTCATCGTTTTATTTCACTTTTTCTTATCCTAAAAATAAACATTTTATTGCATTTCTTTAAAAGAAAAATTCCTGTAAAAAAGAATCTAACTAAAGACCCACACCACAACTGATTACAATTTGCATTTTTCCACCAGCTCTAATGGAATAAGGAGCACAGGAATCTTATTTCAGCTGCAGAACACTAATACGGTCAAAGTCCAGATTAGTTGAACGATTCTTCTTGTACAGTTATGCAAAACAATAAAGAGATGGAAAAAACTTCTTCCATTAATCCATTTTATGTAACATGCTCTTCCTGCTCTACATAATACACATGTATATGCATTTTTATTAGTATTTTTTACATTATAATAGTTACTCAATGCCAGCAGCCTGAGTCATATTCCTATAGCTACAGCGCTGGTGCTAGGAAGATGCTATCTCCAGGTCATGATTTAAATGGATTAAAAAGGGGGATTTTCTCAGCATCAGCCCTGGTTAGATACATCAACAACCCCACAGAGGAGTCAGAGGATGCTGGCAGCCAGGGAGGAGCAGGAGAGCAGGGGGTTACACGGACCAACCCCCCATAGCTACCTTCAGCCCCCTGCACACGTACAATGAGCTTCACTTGTGTGGCCTTAAACCAGCTTCTATACCAGGTCATTTTACCTCCTGCTCGCCTTCTTCAAGAAGGCATTGAATCAAATCCCACAAAACAGATATTTTGAGGAAACCTCCTTTCAAAACCCAGTCGCAAAGACAAGTATTTTGCTCGTAAAGTCCAACACTCAAAAAATAAACACAACAACCATGCAGAAGAAGTCCAAACCCTAAGCCTGCTTGGTGACATGCATGTGGCCCTGTGGTTTATTTACCAGGCACACAGGTTTCGGTGAGCACAGAGCCTGCCATTGGTGAAGCACTGGGATAAAGGCTGAATTTCAGGAGCTTGGCTCCCTGGCCCCAATTTAAGCACCTAACAAGGACTGCATAATAATGTGTATTAGTTAAGAAGCCAAACTATGGTAACATAATTTGCTGTACAGGATGGCACGTATATAAATCATCAAAGCTCTTGGGGTGTAGGCTCCAGGGAACCTGCTCCTTAGTGGGGTGGTGATGTCAAAAAGAAGGAAATTGGTATTAATGAAAAAAACCTCTACCCGCATAGAGAGGAAAACATATCCAAGATAAATGCATTACATATGACTTGACTTTAAAAGGAGAGAGCTATTTAGCACATCTCATTGCATTAGACATTTGTTACTACACATCCGCTTTCCCTTATTGATCACATTCACAGTTAAAAATAAGATTAGCTCTGGTCCATGAGACTTAATCCAGACAGTTATCTTGTTTATGTAAGCACGGCTGACTTAGGCAAGGTTTCCACCGGGAATTCTACGTCAAAAGATATGAAAGTTATTTTCTTTGTTCTCAGAGATAAAAAGCCATTGTTCTGCTGTTGTGTAAATGCTCACGGTAACATTGGTAAAACAGCAAGAAAAAAAAAGCCAACCACCCTACAGCCAGTTGATACCAACATAAATATTAATGGGAAAACAATACACATCTGAGATTAACTTGTGCTGACTTTATGATCCTTATGGCTGTCAGGGCAGGAAAGGGTTTTTATTTCTCAGCAGCTCCCTGGGCTTTTCAGCAGCAGAGGAGAGTGGAATGAGCTCACCAGGCATCCTGTGCCAGCCCTGCACCCAGGCAGCCTTGCAAAATGGGGGCCAAAGGAGGGAGGGGGATGGGGTCAGGGGTGCCATTGGCCTCTTACCATGGAGTCTAAGGCAGACACTAAGCTGGTGATGACTTCGTCTCTCTGGGGAAAAACCATATTCCATTGGTCAGCTCTGGAGGTGGTGAGTGTCACATCTAAAGGCTTCCCTGCCAAGGCCATATTCACCTGCAAATAGAAAAAAATGAAAGAGCTATGCATCACTGTTACTAACAGAGAGCTGGAACTGAGCCTCGCCACAGAAGCCCCACTGCCATCGTGTGCTATGGGAGCAATGCTGGCACAGCTACACAGGGGAAACTGAGGCACGCAGAGAGGCCAGAGCAGCTTGAACCCCACAGTGCCCGTGAGTCCTCTGCTACAGACAGGTAACTGCAGAAGCTGTTGAGCTGTAATCAAACCATGCGGCTGATGATGGGTGTACCAGTAGAGGCCAGATCATCCCTGCATTCGGAGCTCTCCCTCGAGGAGATGCCACCACAGCTGGACTAGCTGCATGGTGGGACACCCCAGATGTGCAGCCTGTGGCCATGCAAGCCAGAGGATGCTGAAGTGGACACACAGCACTCCTGTGCCCGAGTTCTGATGGCAGCTGTGAGCAGGGGGTGGTGGCTCTGTCCCCACAAAGACAGCATGCTGAATGTCCTTGTGCCTCCCGCTCTAAACCCTGGGCAAGAGGAGAGCCTGCCACCCACAAGTGTCCCTGAACAGGTCTAAGTCACAGGGTGCTCTGCTTTCACCCCAAGGGAGAGATGCAGCTCATGGCAAGGGACTCCCTAATCACATCTCCCCACTCAGCAGTTCTTGGTGTAAGGGGGAGCAGGATGAGGTGGCCTGCAGGGATCACATATCTGAAAAGAGGCTCAGCACCAGAATTTCCATCCCTCACAGCCAAATGAGGAAAAATGCTGTGACCCAGCTAGGAGTGCAGCAGCAGCATCAGGTTTCTGTGCCTCGGTGTTCATGTCTTGACTCATGGTAATGCCAATGCTGCAGGAAAGCCAAGGCAAGGTCTCCCCCTGCCCAAAGCAGCCATGCTGGGACACCCACACTGGGGCCAGCATCATCCCAGCACCCAGCACATCCCTCCCAGCTATCGCCCCTCCATCTGGAGGGCAGCGTGGCACCACACGGCTTTAATCCTGCCAATAAAGGGCAGCAAATTAGCTCCCAGCCACTTGAACCAGATCATAAATCATGTGCTCGCAAAAGGATGAAAGAGGATAGAGAACCCTAACAAGGCTGGATGGGCAGAAGGAGGGGAATATGAATGAAGCTGCCTGCACATAACTCAATTTGCCACTCAGTCGATAACCACAGCTGCCCGGCCTCACTAAAAACATGGGTTAAAGGCAACAGCAAGTCCCCAAATTCACCTTCCTGCCCTAGTTTTCACCTGTGTTCAAGCAGAAGAAATTGGAATGCAAAGCAGAGCTGTGCTGCCCCATGAAAATGAGGAAATGGTGGGGTCTGGCCCAAAATAACAAGCTCCTCCACACTGGAATCTCTGCAGGTGCCTGAGCACACGTTATGAAAGAATCACAGACTGGTTTGGGTTGGAAGGGACCTTAAAGGTCATTTCATTCTCCCCCCTGCCATGGGCAGGGACACCTCTCACTATCCCCGGTTGCTCCAAGCCCTGTCCAACCTGGCTGTGAACATTTCCTGGATGGAAGCTGCCAGCTGCTCTGGGCAAACTTTTATCAGGGTCTGCAACAAGCTAATGAAGAAAGGAGACAAATCCCATTAAACAATAATGACTGAATTTCAGGAATTGCTCTGGATGAGCCTTCCAGGTTTTTCTCCATGCTGCCAGCTCTTGAAAGCAGCCAGGCAGTGCTGGGGCTCCACTGGCACCTGCAGACAGCAGAGCAGGAACCTCAGCCACACTAATCCACAGAATTCACAGAATCACAAGGTCAGAAGATCTTCAAGATAATCGAGACCAACTCAGCCCAAACACCTCCACTAAACCATGGCACCGAGTGCCACATTCAGCCTTTTTTTAAACACATCCAGATATGGTGACACCAGCACCTCCCCGGGCAGACCATTCCATTACTTTACCACCCTTTCTGTAAAAAACTTTTTCCTAATATCCAACCTAATTTTCCATTAATGCAGCTTGAGATTATGTCCTCTCGTTCTGTCAGTGGTTGCCTGGTTAAAGAGACCAATCCTCACCTGACTACAGCCAGGAAGACTACAACCTTTCAGGGAGTTGTAGAGAGTGATAAGGTCACCCCTGAGTCTCCTTTTCTCCAGCCTAGTTGACCAGGAAAATCCTTTTCCACCCACCTGCCACTTTCTAACAAAGCTGATGGACATCCCCTCCATGATGATCCTGGGGGGAAAGAACCTGGCCTAACCAGGCATCAGCTGGGAAAAAACAGCAGGAAACTGAACATATGGTCCTGCAGCTGATCACAGACCCCAGGTGTCCCCATGCTGGGGACAGGTCTCTGCCAGGCGCCTCCAGCTTTACCATCACAAGAAGCTGCAGCAGCACAGGAAGCAATCTGCCTCGCTCCAGCCCTGCAGTCTGTGCATGCATGGATGGACAGACAGACAGACAAGAGCTCCTTTCACCCGCAAGCTCCCAGGCAGCTTGCTGAGCACAGCTCTGCAGGAGCAGGGAGCTCCAGGCCCCCTATTTCCATGGCTGCTGTGTTCATTAGAGGTGCCTCGTTGCAGTTGGCAGGGAACAGGCAGGTGCTGCTGATGCCACTGCAGGGCACCAGGCTGAGCTGGGGACCAGCCACTGCCTTGCTCCAGGGAGCATCACTCCCTTCTTCACTCCCCCAAGCACTCCTTTAGAAAGCAGCTTTACTTTGATGCCCCTACGTGTTTCTGAGTGCCCTATTTATTATTAAATATGGCTGCTAGGACGTGGACATTCTGTTGCCTTCTAGCAGCATTTTGGAGAACCAGTCCCTGCCGTGGTGGGGCTGGCTGCATCCACTTGGAGAGCTCGAGCTGCACCAACCTGCTCAGTCACGGCCTCCCACAGGAATCAGCACTTCCAGGGAAGAGATGCTCCTCTCTTGGCTGCAAAAAGCAAAGCCACAAGCTGGATCTGGCTGCAGAGAGGGAACCAATAGGAGAGACAGGGATAACATCAATGGGAAGTGGGGCAAGGTCCCTGCATACCCTTCCTATCCTGCAGGAGATCAGGACAAAAATAATCCCTTTCCCCTGGCTGATTGTTTAATAAGTAAAAGCAAGAATCATTCAACAAGAAAAAAAAAAAAAGATGACCCAAGTAACACAATGGGATTTTAAGGGATGGGGGGACACAATATCCCAGTAAAGCTTTTATTCATTTGTAGTCACAAAGAGCATGACAGTGGATTTACAAAAGGGTGGAATAAAAGTGAGGAAAGAAAACTTCACTAGCAAGTGCTAGGCTTATTTAAATCAAATTAAGACACAGGGCTTGAAGTTGTTTGGCTAATTAAAGGGAAAGTACTCTTTAAGAAAACTAGGGTAAACCATTCTTACAGCTGGTAACAGGGAGCAAGGTGGGTAGGATGGGTGCAGAGCAGCCTGCCCCACTTCTGGGGCTCCACGTGCCTGTCCTAGTGAAATCCCTCCCTGGGACACCACCAAAGGGTTGATGTCATCTTCCACAGGGATCCTGCTCCAGGTACAGCCCCATCACACCCCTGCAGACAGTCTCAACCCCAAGAGGAAAGGTTGGCTCAGGGACCATCACACCACTATCACGGGGCCAAAACAAAAATATGCAGATTGGTTTTACTTTTTTTAGGGACTAAAAAAAAAAGTTATAAAATTTTACTATTTTTTAATTATTTCTCATCCACAAAGTAATCTCAGGGGAACAGGGTGCTGTGCAACAGCTGGCAGAGGATGTCATCTCCTGCTTGGCTCTTACAACACCTCCCTTGATAATCCTGGGAAAGATTAGAAACTTGGCCCCGGGGCAGTTTCACTCATGAATCACCTGTGCTGCAGCAAGGAAAAGCCAGGCACCTTGGGAAGCTCATGAGCTCCTGTGGAATGGGCCAGGGGCCCCCAGCCCTGCAGCCACAGGAGCCACATCCCCTCACCAGTCCCTCTAACATTTCCATGGGGCAGTGTCTCACCAAGATAAACACCTCCAGCCTGCATCCCACATCACCATTTCCAAATCCTATGGAACCAACAACACTGTAAAAAAAACCCCACCAGTAAGCCAATGACAACCCTCCAAAGGAAATTTCCTGCCAGAAAGCTGTTATTAAACCCTTCAAATTATAAAGAGGTCCACTAGGAGAAGTGGAGGGGGTTTATGTGATCCAGCAACTGGCACAGTATGTCCCTGGCCCATGCAAAGACTGAGCTTGCAGAGTACTCCTGGTGTCAAGAACTGGAGAGTTTTCATCCCCCTTCTTCTTTATCTTCTCAAGTCTTACAATGATTTTCAACCCCACGTCACAGCCAGAAGCTACAGCATCTTATTTATTAAGCTTAGCTGGTGTTTCCACACTGCCACGGTCCTTGAAACAGAGCCTCCACTGCCATCCTCCCCTTGCCCCTCACCTTGCTGTGTGTGAAAGCCTTGTGGAGCATAAATCCCCAAAACCTCATTCCTCAAGGGAAGCTGAACATTTGTCCAGGACTTGCAGATCTGGACTGAATTAATGGCCCTCCCCATACTTTCACTCCTCTGGGCCACCCTTGCCAGCAAAAGAGGCATGGCAATGACCACATTTTGGGAATTACCCAGGGCCAAAGCCAGTGCAGAGTGGGAGATGCTGTGAGATGGGATCAACTGAATGCCCAGCAGGGATGGAGCACATCCCTCAGTTGCTGCTTGTTACACTGACTTCTGCCAATATTGGGGTTTTGCTATCAATACCGAATCACAGAATCATGGAGTGGTTTGGTCTGTAAGGGATCTTAAAAGTCCCTCACATTCCAATCCCCTGCCATGGGCAGAGACACTTTCTGCAATATCAGGGGCTCAAAGCCCTGTCCAAACTGACCAAGAACATACTGGATTTAAACTAATTAATTTGTTTTTTTCCTGTTGGTCTACTGTGTCTTACAAATGTAAATCAGTCCATTCCCACCATGTGAAGCATCTCTTGTATTGAGGACCTGGGAAGGACATCAGACCTCAAAACCATCTCATGGAAAAGCATCCTCAACCCAAACCCACTGGTGGATGTCACAGCCACATATTCCAGCTCAGCCCTTAAGCTACCAACTACACCCAAGGACAACAAGTTGAAGAGCACTGGCTCAGACCCAGCACTCAGCAAGGGAGAAGCAAAAACTGGGGAACCTCAGGGAGAGCCCTAAAGAGATGCTGCCACTGCTGCCTGCTTGACCTATGGAGATCCTAACACCCCCATGAAAATTCCCCCCTGCCTGCCCACCCAGAATGCTTCCAAAGCCTCTGATGGTGTGGACAAATTCCCTGTTCAGGGAGAAAGACAGGAATCGAAATTAATGAGAGCTTTGGCTATTCAGCATGCTGGGAGTTAAAAAAAAAAAGAAGAAAAAAAAGAGAAAAGAAAAAAATTGACCACTGCGCTGGTCCTGCCCACAGTTCCACACAATAGCAGCAGGAAATTATCCACTTATCCATTTTTCCAGGAAAATTCCACCTGTTGTCTCAGTGCTTCTGAGGAGATAGTGGGAAGCCCAAATGAACCAAACCCAGTTCCAGCAAAAGAAAAAAAAAATTATATATATATGCATCTTGATGAAATACAGATTTATATATATATATATATATACACATAGTTTTTTGTTTTGGTATTTTTAAGAGGTCGGTGTTCAGATGGATTATAGGCCCTTTATCCTCCTGAGCAGTGGAGGGGCAGCCTGGGGGTATACAAGAGCAGGGGAAAGCACAGGTTGGGGTGTGAAACTTTTAATGCTACTTGGGTTTCTTGGCCACCTGAAATGTTTGACGGGCTGCAGGATGTTTGGCACCACATTCAGCCACCTCCACCCTCCCAGCACCAAGGGAGGAGAGCAGGACCAGTGCCCTCAAGCCCACCTGCTGGGAAGACACTGCCATGGACGGTGATTTTATTTATAATTGCCTGTTACTCCATGAGGGAACACTTAAAGGAATTTTTAAAGCTTACACTGGCTCTGGGAGATGCTGAAGCAATTAGCCCTGGCTATCATTAAAAATGTTTTCAAATCCATCAGGAGTCACCCTGATTGGAGCCAGAGAGAGAAATAATGTCCTTTCCTAGCACCAGGACAGTGAGGGGCCATCCCTGTGTCCCATCCAGGGACATCACTTTGAGACAGGACCCACACCAGGGGTTATCTCACCAACGAGGAAGGGGGAGTAACTCACAGGGTATTTCCCTGTCCCACTCCACCCCAGGGATTCTGGAGGTCCCTTTCTTGCAGGTAGTTGTGATCTTTGAGGAGCCTGCTGAGTTGGAGCCACTTGAGCAAAAAGCCCCAGAAACCACATTAGCCACAGCAAGGCCAAAAGCTAGGGTAGGGACCAGGCTTGAATTTCTATTTGTGTTTTTTTCTAATTGCTTAAGCAAAAATCAGTGTCACTGGAGCAGATGAGACCAAAGCCATTGGATGCAGGAGCTCTGTGACACACTCCCACGCTTGCCAAAGAGCTGCCCTTGGGTTTTTGCTGCAGCAGTGGGGATACCTGCTCCACATGGGCAATTTGTTTAACCCACCTGTCCTGTCCAGCTACACCCTAATCCCTGACACCTAATGCAGTGCCAGCCTTCAGCCTCTGTGGCCATGATGCCTTAAGTCTTAACTTCTGTATTTTTCAGACTCTGTTATTTTAGTGTGGTTCTGGGGTTCATATTGGGTGGTGCTGAGCTCTCTTCACAGAGTGGAGAGACAAAATAATTCCTTACCCAGTTTGGGACCAAGAAGGACCAATACAGATTTCAGGCCCAAGAAGCATAAACAGTAAAATGAAGAAAAAGATTCAAAGAGGATAAAGTTACATGAGCTGAAGCTTTAATTAGACAATTAGCTCCCATATGCTAACAGACCAATATTTATAAAAATGTGAGCCCTCGTGAGCAGTGGTGCATTTTGTGACCACTTTGGGTTCATCTCGGGTATAGCCCTGCCTGGGCTCTTGCACTGCCCAAGGTGTATCCACTGAGGGCTTCTAATAAATCCCTCTTTTATCCTTTTACTCTGTCTAATCTCTGTTCCCAGTCAGCCTTCCAAGGCAACCACCACATCATCTCCATCTCAAGCCATGCAAATCATGCCCATCCAGGGCGGTTTACTGTGTCCCTAGCAGTGCTTGGTGAGCTGCCCCATTAGCACCAATGTCAGTGGTACAGCACATATAACTGCTCCAGGGCACCCACAGAATGCCCAGAAATACCCTCAACTGTCTAAACACTCTGGGAAGCCCTAATCCATGGCCTGGGTGTGCGTGCCCCGGCAGCACAGCCCTCCTGAGACAAGCAAGGAGCTCTGGGTTTTGAGGGAGCCCAGGGTGCCATGCTGCCACACACCTCCAGTGTGAGAAGCATCTTTTTATTTTGCTACTATTCACAGAATCACAGGATGAACTAGGTCAGAAAAGACCTTTGAGATCACCAAGTCCAAGCCATGACCTAACACCTCCTCATCAACTAAACCATGGCACCGAGTGCCCTTTCCTGTCTTCTCTTAAAGTCATCCAGGGACGGTGACTCCACCACCTCCCTGAGCAGACGATTCCAGCACCCAGTCGCTTTCAGTGAAGAAGTTTTTCCTATGTCTATCCTAAACTTCCCCTGGCACCGCTGAAGACTGTGTCCTCTTGTTCTGTCAGTGGTTGCCTGGGAGAAGAGGCCAACCCCCAATGGCTACAGCCACCTCTACCCCCTTTCAGGGAGCTCTAGAGAGTGATCAGGGCACCCCTGAGCCTCCTGTTCCCAGGCTGGACACCCCCAGCTCCCTCAGTCATTCCTCACAGGATTTGTGCTCCAGCCCAGCCTCGCTGCCTCCTCTGGA
>VWZN01007591.1:73591-98290 GCA_013396955.1 Regulus satrapa
CGTGGGACCGTGTCGCCACCTGTTGGTGTTGGCACGGCTGGGCTGGACGTGCCGGTATCGCCGCGTGGATTTGGCGCCTCTCGGCGCGGCTGGGGCCGTCGGGACGCGGCGTGGCATAGGGTCGTAGCGTCACGGAATGGTTTGGTTTGCAAGGGACCGCAAAGCTCATCCAGTGCCCAGCGCCCTGCCATGGGCAGGGGCAGCTCCGCTACATCAGGCTGCTCCAAGCCCCCGTCCAACCTGGTCTTGGACGCTTCCAGGGATGGGGCAGCCGCAGCTGCTCTGGGCAGCCTGTGCCAGGGCCTCAGCACCCTCGGTGGGAAGAAATTCTTCCCTGCCCTCCGTCAGTGTGAAGCCATTCCCCTCTGTCCTTTTTCTCCAGGCCCTTCTTCAAAATCCCTCTCCAACTCTCATGGAGCCTCTTTAGGCACTGGAAGGGTCTCTTGAGTTCTCTAGGGTCCCCCCAGAGCCTTCTCTTCTCCAGGCTGAGCTCCCCCAGCTCTCTCAGCCTGTCTTCATTAGCAGAGGAGGCACAGCACGGCTCAGCTCAGCACAGCCCTGCACAGCTCAGCTCTGAACATCTTGGCTTAGCACAGCATAGCCTGGCACGGGGAAAGCAGCCCACCAGGAGTAAGCAATGCTTTTCTGAGTTCCTTGCTGCATGTTGACGAACGGCAAATTAAGATTAATGAAAAACTTCTAAAAATAACTTGACAGTATTTTAACCTCTGAAGCTTCTGAAGTACTGACACTTTTCCCTGGAAGTGTGTGTTAGCTGCTCCATTATTTGCCCTCTCCAGGGCCACGGGGAGAAGAAAACATTTTAAGAGGAAAAACTCTTTTCCCAGTTTCTGGAGGAGCATAGAAGGGTTTTTTTTTTCTGTGCCATTGAGCAACATGCAAGCAGCCAGCACCTCATTCCCCGTGTCATCGAGTCTGGCAAACTCGTTGCGCTCATAGCTGTAGGCTGAGGGCTTCACAGGGGCACAGAAAATCTCAGAAGGTTTCCAGTAGGAATACTCAGGGCAAGACAGGTCCCACTGGAGTGGTCAGAGCTAGTCCCTAATTTGTGGTGCCTGGGACCATGAGTGGCGCATGAGAACACACTTGCTGACAAATTAAACGACAGATTTTACTGTGAAGAAAGAAATCAGGGCATCTTTTGGCTAATTAACTCTAAGCCAGCACCCCACCAGAAAAACAACCACCCACCAAAATTAATTTAAGTAGGTCACCAAGAAGAGTATGGGGGAGCTGCCTGCACAGAACAGGCAGATTTCCATGTCCTGCTTTTGCTGATGCCCTCCATCACTTCCCCTGGTAGACTGCCCGCCCAGCCTATGGCCCGTGACTGTGGAAATCTGCATGATTAATAGAAAGAGGGTGGGAAAAAGTGTATTTTGATGCAACATCCCTGTGCTGTGGCTGTGGATGTCCCCTGCTCTGTCCCCTTGAGGCCCTGTGGCCCCACAGTGCCCATGGCAGCAGACAGAGGTTTGGGAAGCATGGAGCTCCTCCCCACAGCCATCCTTGAGTCAGCTAATGCCAGCATTCATAGGGAGCATTTGTAGATCAGTCAAAGGAGCATGATGGTGCCTGTATTGTCCCCCAGCATGTTCGACTCATCCCTACTGCAAATAGGTTGCAGGCAACACTTTATGGATCCTTTGAAAGGACGCTGCCCATCAGACCCTGGCAAAGAGAGAGTCCAAGGTCCTTTGGCCGAAGACAAGCAGCTGGCTTGCTCTAACAGCCCAGGGAACTTTTTTGCCCTTTGCCTTGTTGCAGCAGAGCTGGTCTCAAGTCTGGGACTCAAATGCTGAGCATTGGGGGTGGCTCTGTAACAGCTGGCTTTGGGGGCTCATGATTCTCCTCACTGTTGGGGACCATGAACTGGAATGAGGTTGGAGCCCCGTGTACAAACAGGGAGCTCAGTCCCAATGGTTCCCAGCAGAGCCTACTCCTACTTGAGTAGGGTTATGAGAGCTAGGGACAGGGAGAGGCCAAAATAATCCTGAAATTTAGAGAAGAAACCTGGGAGGATGGTGAGAAGGAGAGCAGGGCGAGTTGAGGAGATCTCCTGGGGCTGTTGCCAGCTGGGGCTGTGGACTTCAGGGAGGAGCTGGAGCACCTGGTGGGACTGCAGGTGTTCCACAGATGTTCCAGGGAAACTGAATCCACTCAGGTTAGCTCAGCCCCCCACCCTCTGGGGATGCTCATGTTGACAAAAAGGACACCTGGTCCAGCTGGGGGACAGATGCTATGGCTCAAATGTACTCTTGCCTTTCTTTCCCATCAAGGAACAAACCTGTCACAACAGGGTAAAAGAGGGGACAGGATGTTTAATTTGGGGACCAAAAGAATGAGCCACACAAAGCCATCCAGTGTGAGAGGAATGGTTTAATCTGCTCTATCTCAGCAATAAAGAACTTCCTTGTCACTGTGCCAACAAAAGAAAAGGCAACATCACCAGGAAACAATCCTATCTGCAGAACTCCTTTTTTATATAATTTGTTAATTAATGACTGCTGGGCATCACAAGGATTGTTGTTTTCTCTGATATGCTGATTTCTTCTGTCTCGGTGGAATTGGAGATCACAAAAATAAAATTTAAAAAAAAAAAAAAAAGAGAAAAGCTGCTTCTTCAGAAGAGGGAACGGGGGGAAAGTTTTAGTAAAGTCAGGAGAAATTTAATTGAAAGAATATTTCTTCTTCCTGAAGGGGTATTGTGTTCTTTTGCTATAGCAAATTGCTGGTTAAAGCGACCAAGACAAAACAAAATGGTTTTTAAATTATAGATCAAAGAGCAGGACATTTCTGGAAGCCTACCCCTAACTCATATTCCCAGGCAGGTCTCTGGTGAGCAGTGTGGCTGCAGGGGGTGGCATCACCCAGGGCAGGGCCGGAAGATGCAAAAACCGCAAGAGGAAAAGCATAAAGGAGAAAATACTGGGATCTGCATAACTGGGTGGGATGCTTTGAGGTTTGTGGAGGGGAAAAGAGCTTCTCCAGCCATCATTTTCACTTGGAAGAGCAAGACTTTGCATTCAGAAATGGACCACCAAGTTTGGAGCTGTAATTGTAGCAAGTCCGTCCTGTCCCAAACCAGCTCATACAAGGAGAGCCATGCTTCAAGGCAGCCCAAGGTAGTGTTAATTCTTTTACAAGGTATATGTTACTGAGTAAAAATCAGCAAGGATTCCCTGCAAAACCCAAGCTGGCATTTGTTGGTCCCAAATATATTTGTAGAAAGACCAAAAAAAGCGCCTCTCTCTGTTCCCTGCCCACGGGGGCTCAGTAATGGCTTACAGTGACTATTTGTTCTGCCTACCTGCACCTCACACATCTCATGGCCCACCAAGTGCCCACAGCCCTGCTGTTTTCCCAGCTGTACTGCCCAAAAGGGTTTGCTCCAGTGCAACAGAAAAAAGGCTTTTCTGGCTGTCTTGGGGTCCACTGAATGATTTCCATGCTATGGAGAGACAGTGGAGAGAAGCAGAGCCTCTGAACAGTGTCCTGGAGAGCAGAGCGGGGAGATTTCCCCGTTCTGACCCTCACGTCACCTGGCAGGAGTGAAGGGCCCTTTCCTGAGCTGATGCCACTGGGGGTGGTTTTGGCTCAGGAGTTCAAGGGATGGAGAATCCTGCGCACACCCACCCGAGTACCAGCAAAATCCCAGGGGCACCCAACAACCCAGCCCTTGGTTCTGGGTTCCCCCCCGCAGACTTCAGGCATTGTAAAGGGACAGGTGAGGCCCAACCCATGGAAATCCCACTCTGTGAGGTGGCAAGGCAGGCATCGGGGCTATCCACACGCCGTGTTTTGGCTGAGAGCATCACCTCCTCCCACCAGCAAGGGTCTAGGGGGCGTGCCTGCCTGAGCCCTGCACAAGGTCAGGCTGTTATTCATCCATTTTTAATCAAATCCGCAGCTGAGGTTACAGCCTCAGCCTTTGAAATCATTGCAGAATTTCTCTGTGTGGCTCCAGCTTTGCCTCTCGTCACCCTTCCCGTGGGACTGCAGCCCCAGCAGAGCTCCTTGCTCTCCCCTTCAAGGCTGCTTTCAGCCCTGGATTGCAGCCCCCTGGCATCCACCTGGCTAAGCCATCACCACTGCAGGCCCCACGCTGCCGTGCTGGGAACGAAGGAAAGCTGCTGGCTCTCGGCAGCCCTGGGCTCTGGGTGCTGCTGCCCCATGGTGCTGCTGCCTGGCACAGCCCCCTCAGGCCAGGCTGGGGCTCCCAGCCACTCCTGCCCTTGCTGTGCTGATGCCAAGGGCAAGAGGCATTGACGTTCCCCAGGGTTCGCAGCATGCAAAAGTAAACTTCACCACGTTATCCACTGATCTGGTAATTAATACCCTGGATTCTTTTCATTGGAATGAGCAAGGGCCAGAACATGCTGGGGGTTTTAATTAAGAGATGGGCTGGAGAAGCACTTTCTCCCAGTTTTCCCTGGAAGGGACTGTGCTGGGAGGAGAGTTGAGGTCCAGTCTGCACGGGGGGGTCCAGTGCCCCATGTTTGGTGCCCCTGGAGTGGTCCCAGCCTGCACCCACCACACCAACCCATACATCTGCTCTGCCTACCCATGCTCTACATCTCAGTGCCACACCATACCCCACTGTCATTTTTTAAGTGAAACGCTCTCAAGATCTTTAAATATTGGGCACCAGATATTTTCCCTGTGCTGTGCTTGGCTCAGCAGCACCCATCCAGGGCAGGGGGCAGGCAGGAATGCTCTACCCAGCAGAACCAATGATGCCAGGGTCGTTTTGCTCCAAAACTGCTGTATCTGTAGTTGATCCGGCTGCTATTTTTAATACAGATGCCTTATTGAGATTCAAATTAATGTTTCAAATCCTTGCTCCTTTGCATAATTCTTTTTAATTAACACTTCAAAGGTTTGAACACAAGATCCACACTATTTCCCTAACGAAGTTGACTGAGCCTCCTTTCCCTCTAAGCTTCCCTGACACATTTCTGAGGCATAGAGTTGGGTTTGGGGCTGTCTCCTGTGTCCCCTGTGCAGGGGCATGATGGCATTTGGGATCAGACTCTGTGGAAAGAGGAGCTAAAGGAGTGGAGGGGGCTGATGGCTGCAGTGGCTGCCATCACTCACCCCTGCTTGACTCCCTGAGCTTGACATACACTGGGCAGCCAACAGCCTGAGCTGGGCACAGAAATCACAGTGTTTGAAGGGAAAATGCTCAAGCTCGCTGCTCCACCATCCCCTGCCCCAGCACCAACTGGTGCACTGACACATTTTCTCTAACACCCCACATCAAAAAAACCTCCCCAAAAGGAGCATCCCATCTCCAGGGTCACCTTTTGGTCATGTTTTCAGCCTTCCTGGCACTCAGAAGACCCAGAGGCACCTTTCTTCATTCTTAAATTGTACTTTGAAAATAAAACCTGGAAACCTGTCATACAATTGCATTCATCAGGAAGTGCTGTAGCTTTTCATCAGCTATCCTGGGAGCTGGGAATTATAAAAGGTCCCAAGTATGTAACAGAGACATAGGCACAAAAGAAACAGCCCAGGTGCCCATCTCGCCTTTTCCCCCACTGTTATACCCACAGGGTCTCCCTTTCTTGAGTGGGAGCATCCTCACTTTGCAGGATTGGGACTCCAAAGAACAGCATGGTTCAACACATAGGAAAATAAGCTTCAGCTTTAATTTCTGCAAGTGCAGAAATGATTAGACACAACAAATGGTATAATTAGCAGGATTTAATAAGAGACTGTGCCTGACATGCAAAGGAAGTGGGCCTTTGTTCATCTACAAAAGACATTAATTTGCAAATACTCTCAATAATATTTTTTTGTTATTTAGACTGATATTTTGAAAGTCTCCAATAAAATGAGAAATCTGGACAACGCATTCCAGTTGCCTTTCCAAGTGCAGGAATCCAGCTTTGATGTTCTTCTTGATAACATCTTTTTTAGAGCCTTGACTGCATCAAATTAAATTCTGATTACCCTGATAGTGCAGTACCACTTCCAAATGTATTCAGGTAACTTTGTTCTGGAATGAAATAAGCTATTTTGACAAGAATGCTTGCTAGGCAGCAAAGAGATGGAGAGGAAAGAGCCCTGCCAGGGAAGCAGCACATCCCCAGCCTCAGTTTCTGCCCGGCTGTGGTGCCCCATCAAGCCAGGTCGTTGGCACTGGGAGCTGCAGCACCGAGGGGGGACACAGACAGACTCTGCAAAAGCCAAATTACACTCTTGGTGCTTCACAAACCTCCCAGCACCAGAGCCCTGGGCCATTTGCCCCTTCCAGAGGGACATCCCAAAGGGACAGGCCCTTGGGCAGGGGGTGCTCCGAGCATGGACTGTGGCTGGCCACACCGTCAGGGCAGCACAGACACACCCGGGCAGAGATATCACCTCTACATGCAGAAAAGTGCCCCTTCCCTACCTCAGTCCTGGTAAACTCAGCTTTAAATCACTGGTCTAGCTGTGGGCACAGGCACAGCATCCCAAGGATGTCCAAGTGATGGCCAAAGTGCAGGCTGGGATCCCTGTGCGATCCTCACCCAGTCCATTAGCAGTAGTGCTGCTCCCCTGGCCTAAGCTTCACTCCTTGGTTGGATGTTAGGATGAAGATAAAGTGCAAATATTATTGTTGGCAGAGATTATCAGCTCCCCCGCTGTGATTTAGGCATCTTTAAACTTCATGTTTTATTAATCCTCACTATACAATTAACGGCATCGAAATGTGATGTCTGCAAACAAAGGGATGCACTGCAGCATTATCTCCGTAAAATACAGGGCTTGTGCACTTGACTGTAAATATGCAGGTTCGGGCATTGTACGGTGGGGTGCACAGAAGATGGAGCTGGAGTCACCTGCCCTGAGCAGGGATGTGGTGCTCATGGCCTTCGCTTCCAGCCCGTGCATATTGCCCCCAGGGGAGGGCTGGCTCAATGGAAAACTTGCTGTTTTCTTCCAGCTGTACTGGATAACACCTCCTGTCCCCAAAACCTCTGTCTTTTCCGATTTACTGTTCCTGTAGGAGTTTTGGCTGCAAAAAAGGACTTTCTTCCTGGCCTGGAAGCTGATGTGGGGAGAGCTCAACAGCTGCTGCTGGAGCTATCCTCTCCCTCAGCAGCCAAGATGGGACAATGGAGCAGAGGGTCATGAACCTCCTTGAAGCCACTGTTCAGGGATGAGCTTTCTTATGATTTGGTAAGTGCCAGATGCCTCTGCCCAAATTAAGCTGCAAACGAGACCATATGTGAACGTCATTAAAATGGATTTTATTTAACAATAACTGAAGTAAATAAACAGAGAAGAGGGGTGGGAAAGACAGGGAGGAGGGAGGGGAGAGAGACATCAAGTAGAAGACAGTCACCACACATGGACCTTGCAGCATCTGTTGGTCCCTTCTCCACCCTGGGCTTCACTGCCCATCTGCAGCACCTTAGGACCTCATGTGACTGGGTAGCAGCCACTTGTGAAAAACAAGGTGATGAATGTAAGACCTTCATCAGCCCCCTGCCCCATGCTGGCATTGGGCTCAGCCCCATGGACTTTCTGTGGCTGGAAGATTTCCTCCCAGCAAACTTCAAATGAATTATTCTCCCTTCAGCTGCTGGAGGACAGTGAAACCCATGGGAGCAGCCAGTGCCTTCAGGGCCCACTGTGGAAATAAGCCACAGAGTGCCCACAGAGAGACCAGCTGTTCTTGCACAGATATTTCGGAAGTTGAGACCCTGCCCAGCATGGGGGGACTGCCAGGCAGTGCCCTGCTTCCCCCTGCCAGCATGGAGGTCCCTGGATGGCCAAGAATGCCTTTGCTTGCTAGGGAAGGGAAGGGAAGGGAAGGGAAGGGAAGGGAAGGGAAGGGGTCACAATCCATTCAGACCAGTTACCAGCTTGGAGGCAGAGGTGTGACCTCTGCACAGGCTGAGCAAGCTGCAAGGCTGGGGCAGGAGACGCTTGTCACCACCTGCCTGGCGTGTCACCTTTGTTCCAGCTCTCACTGTTCTGTTGCTTCTCAGAGGCATGAGAACAAGAGGTGTTTGGGATAGGAGCAGCTGTCACAGACACATGGCCTGGTCTGGCTCCAGTGCCCTTGCCCTGTGATGCCAGTGGGAACCAGGAACTGCAAGGTGCAGGGAGCACCTTGGGTGCTGCCCACTGCTCACTGCCATGTTTGTTGCAGCTTCTGCTCAGCAGTAACACGGACGATGGGGAGTTTGCTGGCATACACAAGTTCTGGAGGTTGCTGAGGAGTCCAATCAAAGTATGGTCTCACTGATGCTTAAAGACTTTATCACATTGTTGGAGATACAGAAGATGGTGACCCATTGTCAAGTGACTACGGGTCAGGGTGACCATAGTCACCCTGTGTCTGTCAGTGCTTCACAGAAAGGAAATGCTTTCATACAAGCCAAAAAAAGGTGGGTCCTGCTGCTGGATGTGATGGAGACCATGCAGGGTGCCAACGCTGGTGTGAAGAGGAAAGCCTGATTGTCTTCACAAATATGCTGGACGTTGTGAAGAGCCATGAGACCACCTCCACTGCTCTGCAACTCTCTGGGGTGCTCCTGTACTTCTTTGACAATGGAAGGCTGCTGTGGGAGCTGGAGCCCCACTGATGGTTGCTCTGCTAGGGCAGCAGCTGCCTGTGGGCTCAATCCTGTTGGAAGCACTCCAGGCAGGGCTGCTCCCCTCCTCCCTCCTCTTGTGTGGCATTTTTGGGGCCCAGGGCCATTCAGCCATGGCTGATTTGTTCCACAGCTCCTGGATTTCAGGAGCCGACTCCAGAGCATCTCACTTCACATCACCCTTGGGCAGGGAGTGGATGTGATCCACAGTGGATGTGAAGCCCTCCTTCCTACCAGAATTCCAGCCAGTTGTGGCAGCTCTCCAGTCAATGTCTTTATCCCAAGATCCTATTCAGGGCCATGTGTCAGGCATCTAGCACAGTCTATTTTAAAGATGCCCAGTGTATCTCATTCAGGGGGCTTGCTACCACCTAGTAAAGGAAAGTAATGCTGCTAGTTCATGAAGGAGACTAAGGCCTGCCTGCCAGGGACTTGGAATTTGAGATGGGTTTGAGTTATTGGCCAGAGGTGGAGGTGGAAATGTCTTTGCCAGCCATGGATTCCAACATCCATGCATGCCTCTGCCAGCCATGGGTAGCTGTGGGAAGAGAGACTGTGTTATCACCTCTCTCCCTTAAATTGAGGCCCTGCTGTGCCAATGTGTGACGGTGTGTGTCAATGGCAGCTGCTGGGAGAGCCTCTGCCCCACCAGTGCTGGGCTTTCTCCTCCCAGCAGGAACAGCAGGATGCAGATGAGCTTCCTGCAGAGGCCTCAGAGCCCCAAGGTGTCCCTCAGCAGCTCCAGGAAAGTGTGTGACCTAACAGTCCCCAGTGCAGGCTGCATCTGCAGCAGGGTCACCTCTGGCATCAGACCAGGTCGCTTGTTCCAGCATTCACAGAGTGCACCCAAGCCAGGCATTGAAGGCATCATTACAGAAACAGAGGCAGGTAATTTAATCAGTTCCCTAAACAAATGGAGCTCTTCAGGATTTCTCCTGAGATTTCCAGGAACATCCCTGCTTTGGGGTCAGAGGAGTGTGATTCCTTCCTGGCATATCTCCCGCCCCACGTGGTGTTTCAGACTGTAAAGAAATCAGCATAGCATCTCTGATGGGGTAATTCCACACCTCATGCCAAAATGCAGAGCAGAAGGGGGATCTTGAAGCTTCCAGACTTTCTGCTGCAGGGTCAGGACTTGAGAGATGTTACCAAGATCTTGCTTGAGTTTTTTTCTTCAGTTCTAGTTCCTGTGCAGGTACTGGAAAGGTGATGGCAGATGCCCACACTAGTTCTAGCTCCTTCTTGCCAGCTAGGAAAGTGCCTGTCAGCCGAGAGCATGAGTAGGACCCCATGTTATAACTTCTGAGTGCTTATAAGGACTGTGAGACTACTCTGAATTAAATATGCAGCACTGCTGGCACTTGGTGCTTTTTCCATGCTACAGCATCTCTTAGGTGGGAATGTCCTTGACATGGCCAGTGCCCTTGCTCAGCAGCACTCACACAGCAACACCCATCTCCTCCTGCTATGTTTTTTGTGTCCTTTACAGAAATATATTTCCAGCTGTCTTGGGATATAGGAAAAAATCGGGATAACGGGTCCATCATTCTTGTTTAATTCACTAAGAGCAGTTCCTCTCTCTGCCTGGGGCTGTTTGCACGGTGGAAGTGAGGTGAGGGCCTAATGCAGCCCATTCCCAACCCGAGAGAGGTCAGGCTGGGCTAGGCTGGGGCTGCTGAGGGAGAGGATAGTCACTGGGGCATTGTTCTGGGCACTGGGCACCCCTGGGAAAACCCACATTCCTCAGTGTCCCCAGAGCCCAGGCTGCAGGACAGATGCCCTGGGGTCACTGTGAGCAGTGAATGCTCTGCTGGGCAGATGCCAAACTTCCCAAACTTCCCAAAGTCCCCACTGGATCTGGTTGCTGGAGGGCGGAGGAAGAGGAACTTCCCCCAAGCAGGGAAACCTTTCCCTGGGAGGGAGTGGGAGAGATAAAACACAGTAGGAGGGGACTGCTGGGGACACTGAGGTGCCCCAAGTGCTGCCATGGAAATTTCTGATTTGTGCCAGCAAATTTCATCCCTAAAGGGATTGATCCGCTCAGCAGAACATCTTGGCTGGCTCTCCATTATCCTGTCACTGGCTTTTTGGATTCCTGGCTGGTGGGACCCAGAGAGCACATTACAAAAATTCCCTTCCCTGACTATTACACCTGCCAGTATTTAAAGTATTGAAGTGTATTAACTTTGCTTTAAGATAGGTACACTTTAATATGCTGAACAAGTGGATTCTTACCAGAAACTTTAGTTCAACCCTGGAAATAGAGATTTTGTTGTTTGGCAGCTTAGAGCTGTCCAGGAAATATAAAAGCTGTTGCCATGTGAGTGAAGTAATAACAGCATCCCAGTCCCTCTGACATACCTTGGAAAACTTCTCAGCATCACTTGACATCGCAGGTGAGTCATCCTTGTATAAGGCAGACTCGAAGGACATTTGGCCCAACAGACAAGCACCAGAAAATCTGCTGCAGAAATTCTGCTGCAGAAAATCCTGCTGCTTTGAAAAATTTTACTGTGACGAGCAATTGGCAGTGTAGGTGCTAGGGATTAGTCCACCTTCACCTGACTGCCTGAAGGTTATGAGAATCCTGTGTAAAATCACACTCGGGGTGCCCCAGTTGGGCTCGTACATCTTTAAGATTCTGTACTTTGCGTCTCAGCCTCTTGGGTTGGCATGTGCCAAGCTCTGGTTGGCATGATTCGGTTGCAAATCTTTCCTGACAGTTTGGCAAGACTTATTTGGAAATTTATGAATGAAATTTTTGAATGTCAGAGCAAACCTTCCTGTTTGAGTCAGAAACTGAGCAAAATCTCTGAATGAGGAAATCGGGGACATTCCACATCCAGCTCCACCTGCCCATCCTACTGCTCATTTTTCTGCTTTCACTCTGGTTTCTGCTCTGTTGCTACTGCTTGCAACCACGTTGCCAACAAAGGCAAAGGGCTGGGACCAGAACTCGTCCTGCCTTCTGTGGGAATAATCTGTGGACCATTTGTACCCACTGGTTTGGTTTTGGGGTGACAGACGCTCAGACTGCAGAATTATTTGGAGAAGGTGGTCTACATATTTTGTCTGTCTATAATGCTATATGGGCTGACACATAGCAAGGGTTTGAGGCTGTCTTGACACCTGAAAAAAGAATTGAAATCTGGGAAACTTATCAGCTGGGTAACAAAAGGCAAAACCCCATGGCTAGCCAATGACCCAAGCTGTCCCTCAACAATTTGAATAGCTTATGTTTGGTTGATATTTACACTTCTCTTCCCTCTTTATCATACACAGAACTGTGCTAATTGGGAAAAGGAGGTGGATGTTAGCTCAAAATATGAGGTCTTTTAGTGGAGCTTTAGTGAGGCTCTGGTGAGAAGTACAAGATATGGAAACACTTTTCTGGAGACTCTGCTCAGGCAATAATCATTTTCATTCTGAAAGAGTTTGTGAAGTGTAAGGAGTCTTGGGTTGCTTTTTGGACAGAGGAATCTGACCCAACAGAATGAGTGAGAGGTCAGACTGGTATCTAATACAAGTATCTCCCATTTTGACAAACTTTTTCAAACCAGAGAAAACCCCATCTCTGAGTATTCACCACCACTGACATTAGGCCACTACTGAGGAAAAGGACAGAAATGCAACACTGAGGAGGGAAAACATTAATAGTGCTTCACATCCTTGGTTTTATTGCACGTCTTATGGCTCAGACCCCAGAAGCACACTCACTTTTGGCATTGCAGGGCTGAGCTGTGCTGTGCCTAAGGAAGCCACACTGCACTGAATGTGGGTCAGGACAACACATACGGGACTTCTTTTTTAAGAAAATATTATTTTAGCTTAAAATTCATTTGGAAGATTGAACCTTTACATCCTCTCATTACACAGGGTCTGGTTCTTCAGTAGAACTCTTAGTGAAGGGAGGTTATTCTCACCTTCACCAGACAGAAATATTGAATATTGTAATAGCTGACAAAAGCATGAATAAAGGTCAGGTGTGGGGAGAGAGAGTCAGAAAATTATGAATACCTGGTACTGACAGAACACCTGTAAATGGTACTGTGAGTTGGTATTTGTGGTTGCTTGAAATCCTGCAAGGAAGAGATGTCTGTCCCAATGTATTCTTTATTAGAATCATGGCATTGTGTTCATCTACTTTTTTGCTATATTCTCTGGAAAACATTTATTTGGAACTTCACTGTGATGTAGTATTTGTTCCACTGCAGTGGGGAACACTAATTTTTCTCAATCTGCTGGATGCCATGTGAAAGTCAGAGGCCTTAGAATATCAGAAGGGTAAGGCTGAAAAGGACCACAGTGGGTCATCCAGCCCAACTTCCTGGCTCAAGACAGGTCATCCTTGGGTCAACCCATCAGTTTGGGGCATGGTGTTCATTTTAAGTTCTCGTCAGGCTGAACAAAGACACCAGACATGTCAGGGATCTTTTGTGTTTTATTGTAGAGTGTCCATAACTCCACCAACCAGCCCACTGTTTAGACTCAAAAGGTGTTGGCTAACAAGCTCTTACATTTTATAATCACTTCTACAAACCCTTAATTTTGTACAGGACACTTCAACAAGTTCTCAATTCCCTCAACAAACTCCTCAAAGGTACTCACACTATTGCTGGCTCACAAGCCACAACAGTTTCACAATCTCCCCATTCCCACAACAAAGTTCAGTACAGACTATGTGGGAGAATATGATAGCTGTGCTCTCCCAGGTGGGGAAATTAAGGCACAGAACAGAGAGAGAGGGAGGAAAAAGAATATCACCAGTCTGTAGAGCTTGTGTTGGTGCTGCCACATGGTGTGTCCTGGTCTGGGGTTGAGAGACAAAGAAGAGACAGAGAAGAAGAGGAACGATTGAGGCAGGGCAAGGAGAGGGGAGGGTAGAGATGTGCTTGCTTTTATCATTCACCTGAGTGCACGCCTCTTATGCAAGCTAGATTTTTCATGCTCTTTGTTCGTGCATGCACAGCCATTCTCCAGGTAGGGATCTGGGCGTGGGGACGGAGCATGACTCTCAAAGCAGGGCAGGAAGTTGGCTCAGAACAGCGCTGCAGGACTCTCGCTTTCCATCAGAACTTTCCTGCTTTAACAGTCAGAATGTTTGAGGTAAAACATGTTCAGGCCTGGTCGTCCACAGTCCCAGAGCACATTGCTTAGGATTGCATCCAGGCAGTTCTGGAGTACTGCCAGTGAGGGAGATTCCACACCCTCTTCTGAGCACCCTGCTCAGTGCTTGGTGACTCTCACAGTAAAGGAGTTCAGCCTCACGGGCAGGTGTAACTTCATGTGCATTGATTTCTGCCCATTGCCTTTTTTCTTATTGCTCAGCACCACCAAGCAGAGGCAGACTCCATTCATCCTCTTTCCTTATCAAGAAAATCTGCACAAGATTAATTTCCTCCTCACTGCTATAAGTGGCTGTTTTCTAATGCCATTTACAGACAGAATTGTGATAAATTCCTGTTGTCAATACACAGATTTCAATGGAAGGGTCTATTTTCACAGCAGTAAAGTAATTGAATCCAAACAGAAAGGAAGGAAAAATCCCCAAAAACTACCACTACTGCAGCCAAAATATGAGAGATGCCCTCATGCATTTTTCTTTCTAATGACAAGTAGCTTTGAAATAAACTAATGGCCAAAGGTTTTAATGTTTTTATAGAGGGGAAAGGGCATGCTTCTGACACCATTTCTTTATGTTTGCAAGTCAGACTAATTAAAGGCTACTCACAGAAGGGAGGATTTCTTAAGGGACAAAAGGATGTAAGCAGCAAGGAAAACATGAATGGGACTCCAGTGGGACAGGAATATTTGAGACTGGGAACTACAAACATGAACATTTCTGACTCATTAAGCTTTGACACAAAGCCAAAAAGAAGATGTATAGATTTTGTAGTTCCTTATAACTTTTTGACAGATATTAGTTTTAACTGTCTGATATTAAATAGTATTAATTTAACATTGAGTTAGTTTAAATCTAAATTGTATTAAATTTCATTAAACTTTAAATTTTAAGTAACAGCTCAAAAGAGGTCTGTAGTTTCTGCTCTAAAAGTATTCTGCTTCCAAACTCTGCCAAGTCTTGCTGGTTTGACTAGGGCCCAAGCAGCTCAGAACAGGTATCCCTCCATCCTTAGCTGGCAAGAACTGAGCCTTCTGCCCAGGCCAAGTGTCATTGCAGACACGGGGACAATCCAGAGGGACAAGTGCATCTGGCACCTCATGGTCACAGCAGCTGCAAGAAACAACCACAGGAAAACATAAAAAAAGGAAAAAAGATCTAGCTGTTGTCCCTGTTGTTAAGAATGTGAGGCCTTTGATTCTTCTTTGTGCCCCAATAATTTTTTTTCTATTCAGTGGTGTGCAAACACGAGGAGAGGAGAGGAGAGGAGAGGAGAGGAGAGGCGAGAAGAGAAGAGAAGAGAAGAGAAGAGAAGAGAAGAGAAGAGAAGAGAAGAGAAGAGAAGAGAAGAGAAGAGAAGAGAAGAGAAGAGAAGAGAAGAGAAGAGAAGAGAAGAGAAGAGAAGAGAAGAGAAGAGAAGAGAAGAGAAGAGAAGAGAAGAGAAGAGAAGAGAAGAGAAGAGAAGAGAAGAGAAGAGAAGAGAAGAGAAGAGAAGAGAAGAGAAGAGAAGAGAAGAGAAGAGAAGAGAAGAGAAGAGAAGAGAAGAGAAGAGAAGAGAAGAGAAGAGAAGAGAAGAGAAGAGAAGAGAAGAGAAGAGAAGAGAAGAGAAGAGAAGAGAAGAGAAGAGAAGAGAAGAGAAGAGAAGAGAAGAGAAGAGAAGAGAAGAGAAGAGAAGAGAAGAGAAGAGAAGAGAAGAGAAGAGAAGAGAAGAGAAGAGAAGAGAAGAGAAGAGAAGAGAAGAGAAGAGAAGAGAAGAGAAGAGAAGAGAAGAGAAGAGAAGAGAAGAGAAGAGAAGAGAAGAGAAGAGAAGAGAAGAGAAGAGAAGAGAAGAGAAGAGAAGAGAAGAGAAGAGAAGAGAAGAGAAGAGAAGAGAAGAGAAGAGAAGAGAAGAGAAGAGAAGAGAAGAGAAGAGAAGAGAAGAGAAGAGAAGAGAAGAGAAGAGAAGAGAAGAGAAGAGAAGAGAAGAGAAGAGGAGCTGTACCTGCCTTCTCCAGAGCCCCTCTCTGGGTCGGGGCTCAGTCCCACATCTTGCCATGGCAGGGATCCTGAGGGTACATCTTACACCACTTGAGTTGCTGTACTTAGAAGTTCACAGAGCTGTCAGTGTTACGAATGGATGTGGGGGTTTAGGTAAGTCCTTGCCTTTTGCCCAGGCCTCTGGCAGCAGGCAGTAGCTTTACTGAGGTGGCCAGCACCCCAAAACACATTCATGTTTGCAAGTTCTTTCATAATGGCTGATTCAGTCTATTACAGAGTGAATTATTTGCTTAACACTTATTTACCTATCTACTTAATTAGACAGAAAACTAAAAGACATAAGACTTAAACTAATACTACACAGGAATAAGGACAGAAAGAGAAAGTGCTAGTAGATATATACAGTGCAAGGTTAAAGGTACCTATTAATGTTACAGCTAGTGAAGAAATAATATAACTTAGGATTCAATGTACTTTACCATCCAAATGTTGGTGGGGCACACATGGAGATCCTTTCCCTCAATCCCCAGGGAAGTAACTGCAGATTTACATCCAAAGTCCAAGGAGAGGAGAAGTGTCCAACACTTTCAGGGAGTGTGTGTAGATGGCTTCTGCCTCTGTGATCACTTGTGTGTCTTTTATAGTTTGTAAAACACTGCCTCTTAGTCAGGAATTATTTTTTTAATCTCTTCCCACATCTGCTCTCCAGACTGAGAAGTTGATTCTTTGCTGAGGCCTGAGCCCTTTTGGTGCCAGAGATGAACCCTTGCTGGCCCTTTGAGCCCCTGGGTGATCTCTTCTGTCTGCACCAGCCACCTGTGGAAAAGAGAAGGGGGGTAGATGTCCTGCCACAGTCAGCAAGGAGCAAAGAACACACCTGCTTTTCTCCAGAGACCACCTAAGCAGGTGGTGGTGCTCTACCAGCAGTCCCAACTCATGGTCAAGGGTCTCTGCTAAGGATGTGCTGCTTTTTGACCACTGCTTGGTGGTCACCTTGTTTACTTTGCAAGGAAAGAACTTCACCCTCAAAGAAACTGCATTCAATTCATGATGTGTTCTGATTCAAGGGGGATTTTAAAACAAAATTATAGAAAGGAAAAATCCAGCCCTAGGATTTAGTGAAAAAAATCCAGGACCTCAAAGATATGGAGCCACTTAATTCCTATTATTATTATATATTTGGTCCTGCTTGAGCAGGGATGTTGAACCAGATGATCCACTGTGGTCCTTTCCAACCTTACCCATTCTGTAATTATCTGTTTATCTCAGAGAGGAGTCTCAAACCCACAGATTTTCAGCTGTCAGAGTCTATCTTAACAGGCTCTCAGAAAAGAGCCCCAGTGCAGCCAGAGAGCAGCATTCCCTATCTGTGTGTCACATGAAAAGGGAGGATTTCCTGAAACCTTCTGTGGTTGCACATTAGAGGCAGGTAATATCTGTATTGCATCAGAGGTAACGTGGGGATGGAATATGCATCAGCATTTGTCTCTAAAAAGAGGACACTCGAATGAGCCATCTCTAATCAAGTCTCAGCTTTGGTGTGTTTTTATCCTGACACAATGGTTGAGTATATGCTATATAACAAAGCACTATGTATTATTTAAAAAAACTCCAAACCTGTAGCTTGTTGATAGGGTCATAAATGAAATTAACTAGTAATCATCAAGGGTGGAGTTCCCTTTCAAATTCAGTTGTGTTATCCCAGGATACCTTTTGAAAATCAGCAAGCAAATTTGCTTTATGCTCTTACTTTATAATTGGTGATACAGTAAATGGCACCCACAACTGAGAAGTGTATGTGGTGCATAATACACTATAGTTACCATACCATTAGCATTTTATGCTAATAAGCATGAGGGTCTTCACCCTAGGAGTATTTAGGGTCTCCAAAACTAGGAGCTTTTTGATGTGGCAACCAAATTTTGTTCATGCTGGCAATGACTGCTCGTCCAAGAAGGAAAATAAGTCCTTCCATGTTTAACTTGATTTTCAGTGGTGGTGTGCTGGCATAATTCCTGCTATCATTCCTGGAAAGATAAAACAATTCAAATCTTGTCAGGGTTTGTCTGGACAGATTACTTCTGAGTGGTTCAAGCTGTTTAACAGCTTAATTTTAAAAGTTCCTTTTCTCACTTGGAATATCTCTGTCCCCTCTCTTTTAATGCAGTTGAATTGAATAGTAAGAATCTCTGATCTCTCAGGGCCGGTTTGGCCTTGATATTCCTCAGGAGGAATATCAGCTTCTACTTCACTTGGTGCTTGCCACACTGCTGTGTTGGTTCCCCCACCTTTTCTGGGAGGCCTCTCTCCAGAGAGAGCAAGACTGTAAAATTTCAGCAAACACAGCATGTGAGACCATAGGTGCAGGTTTATATCCCTGCAGGAATCTGTTATGTGTGTATTGCCCACCCAGGTGAGGGTAAATTACACCTTGCTGTGTTCCCAGAGTGAAACCATAAAAAACTGTACCTTTTACATACAGGGTTGCTATCAGTGACTGGGACATTCCATGAAATACTACAAAACTGAATACAGCACTGGGTTCAATATAATAGCAATAGCCTGTAATAAACTGTAAGCCAGGACTGTCTGGCAGACCCTTTCCAGGGGGACGTGGCTGTGTCCAGAAGCTTACAGAGGCAGCCTGCCAACACAGGCACCGTGTCCCACTGCACCCACCATCATGTTCTTGTGCTCCTGATGGCCTCCTTCAGTTACACCCTGTTAAATTCTTCCAGAAAGACATTCAGTCATGTCAAAGCCAGCATTTCCAGCTAATGGACTCCCTCCTGCCTAAACAGCACAGCCCCTGAACTCTGGCCATAAGAGCTCTGGAACAGTATTGCCCAACGCAGAAGAAGCAACTCTCTTCCTAGGGACATTGGACACCATGTTTTTGTTTTCCTATGCTGCGGGTCTCCTTGTCAGGGGCGTAGTTGTCTTTGATGTGTTTTAATTGATTAAAAAAGAAGGGGGAGATGTGGGAGGCAAGAAATCCTGTTCACTCTTGCTCAACAGAAAGCCCTATGGGAAAGGTTCAGCTAACAGCCAGGTCCAAACCAGGTCCTGTAACCAGAGAACAGGTTGTATGGCTGGAGTGTGCTTGCAGTGATTGTCTGGGGAGATGCATGGACACCACATGGTCAGAGAGCTGGGTAAAGGGACATGTGAACAGCAACACTGCAGTGGCAGGCAGCCAATGCGGGCTTGAGTTAACTTCAGAATGTAGAAAAGTTCTGTCTGTTACAATAAAGGATCTTCAGAGCAAGCAAGGAGGTCTGTGGGTCTTTGTTCCCCATGGCTACAGGATATCAGCAGTCAAGATCAATACAGCAAGGTGAGCAGTGACTGGTGAACAGAACTTGTTGCTTTGGTGTCAAATTCTTGGTGCCGATCAGAGCATGCATTTTTCTGTGTTTCAAGTGGTCCATTTACAAGATGTGCATGCCTACAAGATGTGCCTGATAGATGTCAGGTAAGTGTGAGTTTAAGGTATAGGTGTAGCATACAGCAGAGAGGGGAAATATTAGTTTCACAGTCTCTCAGCGTGTGTTTTTTGCACTGTTTTTTCACAGGTGCTGCAGTCACTCAGCATGCTGACAAAGTAGATATAGGCAGGTGAGTAGGTGTTCAGGCATGGTGACTAATAGGTCAGCATTACACAGCAATCTGCTGAAGTGTGTACCTTTTGATTTTTGCAGGTATTGTGTGGGCAACCTTTGGAATTGGCTGAGGATTTGAGGTGAGTCAGGTTAGCAGTGCACAGGAACATGGCAATGACTTTTCTCAAGTGCAATGCTCACATTTTCTGCATTGTTGTCTTAGGTACTGTCAGCCCCAGCAGCTGTGAAGCTGAAGTTTAGAGAGAGAGAGAGTGTAAGTCATAAGCCTTGGTGATTCTGAGGAGAGGGATGTTGCAGATGGGATCCATTTTGCAACACATCATCTCTTGCTATCACTGTCTGAATTTTGCTGTTGGTCTCTGTCTTTTGCAGCTGCTAAAGTGGAATGCAGGGAGTATATGAACATCCATGTTGCCACTGTGCTCTGTTCTGTCGAGGATGGATTTTGCCCATTTTGTCTTCTCAAAGCTAATAGTTGGGACCAGTGGTTGGGAGACAAGCAAAATCTTTGAAATACCAGCAGGCAATTTGAAATTAGCCTAGAGAAGACATCTACAGTGGGATGGGCCCCTTGCAAATGAAGGAAGAGGGTTTTTCCTCAGCATCCACCTAAGCCTTTGTCAGTCAGGGCGGTTCCCACCCATTTCTGTGTTCTTGTGAGGTTTGTCACCACTATTCCATGGTATTGGCCTTCCTCGAGTCTTGATGTCGTCATAGGTCTTTTTGCCTGAAGAGCCTATCTTTCAGCTCTGGTGTGATCACCAGGGTCTCAATCTCACCTACTCACTGGCATAGCTGCACTTGTGTGCCTCGGAGTTTAGCACACATGCATCTTGCATCTTGGCCATCTTTTTGGTCACCTTTTGTGATGTCATTTCAAACTTCAACAGCAAGCAGCAGAGGCGTTTTCTAGGGATCCCCTCGTACTGCCTGGTAGTCATTCTCCAATTCCCTATGCATCTCAAGCTTCTCAAGCATTCCTATTAACAGTTTTGGCACTAACTGCTTGTAACACACGGTTACGTTTCACTGTTAAGTGCTACTAATGCTACAGAGCCCTTTTTCCTTCGGCATCATAGACCTATGGGTCATCGTGCACAATGAATTTGGGGTCCATAAGGTGAAACCACTGGGCAGTTTCAACCCATGTCCATGCTGTGTTGTAGGGCTCCATCACGACGTCACTGCGGCTGTTTTTGCCGTAGGAGTACATCACAGGCCTTAGGTGCCATCTCCTGGGTCTCGAGTGTCTGTGCTCATCAGCATTGAGCCCCTGATGTGTCTGTTTCCATGCACGGCACGCATGCGTGTGCCTCACGTGCCTGAGCTTTCTGCGCAGTCTATTTCTATCAGCATTGTTCCAGGCTGCACTGGCAGCTGCAGTCTCTAACTGTGCACTTTCCTGGGTTGAATTTATTCTAGCGTTTTCACATTTTTGCTTTTTGAGTGAAATCCGAAAAATTCGGTTAAAGCATTCCTTTATGGCAGCACTGACAGAGCTGGGGACATGCTGGGAATTTATTCACCATGAACACATCCAATGAAACAGGATTTCCATGGGTTTAAATAGTCTGTAACCCTTAAGATACCCCACAGCCCCCCTTCACGGTTCCACCTAGTTCAACTCAAAAGTGCTGTCGCTGATTTCCTGTTGGTGTTCTTTTGTGCAGCGAGGCTGCCATCTAATGTGCTTTTTCTGGTATTTTTGAGTAGGGGGGCTTTCTTACTTTATTATTACTTTATTAGAAAGTTGTCTTTATCACTGTCCTTTGGATGGCCTTTCATGTTGACAATTTCCCGCACATGCACAGTCCGCTTCTGCTGAGACCCAGTTTTCTTATTTTATTGTTTTAATTACTACTAAGACACTGTATTTATCATCAGCTAAAAGATAACCTCAACCTCCTCTTTGCTAAACAATACTTTATTGAATTTGCTCCTCTGGCTAAACAATTCTCTACTGATTAAGTTTTCTGGGGTGTTTTGGTCTATGGAGTAATTCCCTGCAGATGCAGCAAGGCTACTCCTTAATTTCCCCAGAGTTTCTATCTTGTTCCATGGATATTAAATTAAACATATGTTTAAACCAAGAACAATTAAAATAACAAAGACCAAAACAATATCAATTCCTTAGCTAACTAAGGGATAGCACCTTGCAAAATTTCGGGGACCCAAGGACTCCTGGCCAAACACAATATAACTTCTTTTCAGAGAGCAAAAGAAACAAAGAAGATGTTCTCATGCATCTTTTCAGTTTTGATAGGACCTTCTTTTGACATGCCATTTTGTTTGATTTCTATATGGTGTGTCTTAGACCCTCCTCATGTGGCTGTGTTAGTTCTGTAGGTTCCATTGCCTGAAAGTGTATCGGTTCCAGAATTATTTTTATGCAGAGTTCTCTTGTGTCCCGTGGCATCTTTGTTTATATTAGGTGTACTGTGTGCCTCTGTGCCAATTATACTTGGAACTGCCCTGCCCTGGCACATGGAGTAATGGTTAAGTAGAATAGGAATAACTCTCTATGGGTCATCCATTTTATATGGGTCTTGGGTAGAAAATGCAAAACAACATGAGACACTCTACAAGCAGCCATCCGAGACCTAGAAGTTATCCCCACACCAGCTGATTTGGAACAAAACTGACATTGGGTATCACCAGCAAGATGCTGAAATTCCAAGTTGCCCTACTGAAACAGATTTAAGATAACCACTATTTTAAACCCAGCCATGTTTCTCCAGGCTTCAAAGGAAGCCCAGAGACCTCTGTACCATGACTGCCTGGCAGTCCTGAACAAGTGTGTCCTGGAAGACTTGATCTCAAGAGTGATCCCATGCAAGACCCAGAACTGGACCTGCACACTGGTGGGAGCAGCAAGATATGGCAGGGAAGATGGGCAGCTGGGTGTGCAGTGGGAACCCCAACCCAGGTAAAAGTTACTTCCTAACAGCACAAAAAGCAGAATTAGTTATTTTACATCAAGTGCTAAAAGTCACTAAAGGAAAAAGGAGAAACATATGGACTGATTTAAAATATAGGTTTGGAATAATACATACCCGTGGAGCCATATGGAAGGAAAAGGGATGGTTATTGGCACAGAGGTCTCATGTTAAGTACAGAGAAGAAATAATTCACTGAAAACAGAGTACACAAAAGCCAAAAGAAGTGGCTGCGATGTGCTGTAAAGCCCATCAGTTTGGAAACCCCTCAGTTAATAGAGAGAACCAATTAGCTGACAAAACAGCTCAAGGGGTTGCTGAAAAATATATCCTTGCATGAAAATCTAGCAGAGTTGAATGTCCTGGAATAAAAACCAAATTATAATAATCAGGACAGGGAGTTAGCCCTACCATTAGAAGCTACAGAAAAGAAACAGCAGATGATTGGTGACCTCATCTGGGCAGATAATTGTACCTTCAAACAATGAAAAATTAGGAAAATGAAACTAAAACATCAGGAGACACATTAGAAAATAGAGAATATGGTAATTAGTTTACAAAGGAATTTAGTAAGCACAAAGATTATAGAAATTAGTAAGTAATTTCTTGAAAAATATGTGGTTTGTCTGTAAAATAATCACAACAAAGGAAGAAGACCACCTCCAGAGCTGGTAAAACGGCGTGATGGCAATTTGATTTCACAGACTGCCCAGGCACAACTGGGACTGGTGCATTTTCGTATTGGTAGATATTTTCTCTGGATGGCCAGAAGCTTTCCCATGTTGCATCTACAAGCAAAGAAAAATCTGAAAAGTTTTGCTGAAATTAATATTTAATAGTGCTAGGACTAAGTCTTTTAAGCCTTAAAAGTTACATTGATCAAGAGATCATTAGGACTAGACTGACATGTACATCCTTTTCAACCAGGAGATCCAGTGTGCATCAGAACTGAATTTTGGGCCAATCGAGGAGAAGTGGAAAAGACTGTATCAGGTTCTTCTGGTAAACCACACTACACTCAAGGTAGAAGGAAACAAGCACTGCATACATCACACAGAGGTAAAACACAGAGATCATTGTGAACTGGTGGAAAATCCTTCACAAATGAAAAATATGAAGGAAACAAGACTAACTAGCACTGGGTATTTTAAAAAACTTATTTATTGCGGGGAGAATTAGTGTTACTTTTTTTTAGGGTTCTGTAACAACTTGCTTAGCAATATCAAGGGGATAAGAAATACCTCAGAGAGGTATGTTGGCTTTTTTGCAATTATTAAAATGAATGTTGTATATATAATGTTAGAAAACTTTACTGTATGAGTATGATTTCATTTCTGTTATTAACAAAGAAACTTAGGAGTGTGATAATTTTTTTTTTTTTTGTTACAAAATTTGTTTTTGTAAAAGACAGTAAGGAGGTTTTTCACATTCTTGGAGTGGCCTAAGCTCGGAAAAATAATATTTATGACCAAGAATGAGCAGACCACTGATGCCATTTCAAGATGGGAGGAGTGAGGGTGATTTAAAGGGATGTATGAAGGTGTATGAATATGTAACAAGTCTATGCATTGAATGAAGTGTATCTTTAGGTAGGGTGTGCTCTTTTTGACAGAATGCCAAGAGGCACCCAGCCNCATCATCATCATCATCATCCTTGTCTTTATGATTAATAAACCTTAAAAATACATTAGAGAAGTGAACGCTGTTTTTCACAGAGGTCATGTGGAGCCTCACACAGAGGCTGAGGGAATCCCCCAGGGGCCCTGGGAGCCCTCGAACAGAAGGGTGTGGGGGACCTGTGGGAATCCTTAAAAGTAGAGGGGTTTGGAAAAGCAGCCTCAGAAACAGCAGAACTGCAATTAGAGCTAAGCTTTAGCCACAAGGGTTGTCAGAAAAAAAATTATAGGATATGTAGAAAGCAAAGACAAATAGAACAATGTTCTGTGTATTACAGCATGGCTATAATAACTCTTGAGAGTGCAAAAAGGATATTTAGTGAAATATGAAGAAGTTCTAAGCTTAATAATGGAGCTCTGTGCATTGTATTTTAAAGCTTACAAGCAGACATTGTATTTGAAAAAAAGCAAGCATTGTTTTAACCAAATGTACATGTACTTATAGCGGTTGGATAAAACTACTGTCAATACGTTTTCGCTTTTTGCTATTGAGCAAAAAACTTTTAAAACATGTTGTAAACACTGTGCTCCACGTCTGCTACAGAGACGGGAGCTGCTCTCATCTTGCAATTGTCTCGACTACGGAATGAGGCTGATGCTGAGAATAAAGGCCCAAGACGCGTCCGAACAGCAGTCCCGTCCTGTTGGTGCTGTGCTCAGTGGCCGGCGTTAGGGCCTTCCCTCACACGGAGAGATTGTGTGGGGCTCTCCCTCACACAGGGGCTGAGGGAATCTCCCCAGGGGCCGCGG
>VWZN01007591.1:98637-118249 GCA_013396955.1 Regulus satrapa
GGAGGATGAGGAGGAGGTCGAGGTGGGGTGGCAGGAGAAGCTCTTCAGCCAGGTGGGTGCACGGGGGCGGGAGGGACTTGGCGGAATGGGTCAGATAGGAGGGGATCGCTGGGCTCATCCAGTCCGACTGCCCTGCTCAGGCAGGGACCTCAGGGCCCGCTGCTGCTTGTGTCCCGCTGGCTTTGAAATACCTCTGGTGAGGGAGACTCCACGCCCTCTCTGGGCAGCTTGGTCAGTGCTTGGTTACCGCACAGGGAAGTTCTTCCTCCGTGTTCAGGTGGAACTTTCTGGGGATCAGTTCCTGCCCGTTCCGCTTGTCCCATTGCTGGTCCCCACGGAGCAGGGACCATGCTCTGACCCCTCCTTGCAGACACTGACAGGCAGGGATGAGGTACCCTCTCACTGTGTCTTCTCGAGGCTGAACAGTCCCAGTTCCCTCAGCTTTTCAAAGCTGCTCCTTGATGAATTTTGTCATCCTCTGCTGAACCTGCTCCAAGAGCTCTATGTGTCTCCTGTCCTGTCCAGAACTGGACAGGTTTGGGGGAGCTTCCTGACACTCCCTTTTCTACACCTCACTGTGGGGTTCCTTGTTTCAGGGTGAGCTACTGTGCCCAAGGTTTTCCAGGTGGGCATTGGTGGTGCTGCTGGCTGCCACATACCTGAGCCGTGTTGGAGCTGCTCTGGAGCTTGGGTTATTTGCTGGGATTACCAAAGGGTCTTGTCTCTGGGGTGGCTTTGAAAAAAAGCTGAAAAATATTTGTGGCTTTGCCAAAGCCGGTGAAAGGCAGCTGTTGTGCTTTACCTGTGTGCTGTCAGTTTGAGGTGGATCTGTACCTGAATGAGTCAGCCTGCCAGACTCCCCTGGACTGGCAGTACCGTGAGGAGATCCAGAAACTAGAGAAGGCTGGAGGTCGCAAGAACTGTCGCATCTTCACCTACACGGACCATGACCGATTCACCAACCTAGAGGAGGTACCAGCTCTTACTCAGTGTCTGTCAAAACTTGCAGTCCTACTGCAGAGGGAACATTTTTTCTTGGTTCTCAGCCAGGCAGATAACCCTGAGTGCAGGAGAACACACTGCTGCAAAGCAGCTTCCCCTGGTGCCCCAGACCTGGGGTGGGATGTCCCTGGTTCAGAGCAGTGGCTGGGACAGGCAGAGGGACTTGGCTCTGTAGGAGCACTGCTCTACAGGAAGCTTGCAGGGTGGATGAGCTGTATTTGCCACTTGAACAATGAAGGAATTCTGCAGTCGTTTAGCAATTTGTCCTTACATGTAGTTGTGTGCATGCCTGTTCCGTCCTCCAAGAGGAGAGCTGTGTTTGGAAAGATGTCCAGTTAAGCTGGCTCCTGTCTGTTCTTCCAGCTCTGCCAGAAGGTAACTGACTTGGATCATGAAGTGCCGTCGTATCTGGTTGAGAGAATGGCCAATGTGAGGAGGAGAAGACAGGACCGTAGGCCTGTGTGAGTTCAAACTCAGGCTTGGAGCTTGTTCATGCAGGTTTTGTGGTGCTGGTGCCCCAGCTGTGGATCAGCCTGGTCTGTGGGAGCTGGTGGCTCGTGCTGTGTCACACGACACAGCACTGTGACTCCTCACCATGGTGGGCCTGGTGCTGCTGAGGTGAGCTGTGACTGGTGCTGTTCTGTTGTTGACAGAGAAGCAAGTTCTCTGAAGTCAAAAATCATCACCTGGGAACCTTCAGAAGAATTTATAAAGAACAATCATGTCATTAACACACCTGTCCAGACCATGTACATCATGGGGGACTTGGGACCTTATGGGAAGTAAGTAAAATCCTGAAATGATTTTAATTTCCCAAAAGAAAATCCATCTTCCCTCCTTACTCAAAACTCTTGTATCTTTCATTAGTTAAGGGTGGAGAATTCTAAGAGCTCAGTAACATGGGCTGCAGTTTCTTTCTGTCTCTTTCTTCAGTTGGGAGGTAGCTGAGAGTATACGTCCAAAAGGCTTCTAAATCAATGTAGGAACATGTGTGTGTTCCTTTCTGTACCCCCAAGCTCCTTTACCAGCTCTGCTGTTCCATAGCACCACAGTGTCCATATTCTATGTTTAGACTGTGTTTTCCTGGTGTCCTTCTTCAGGCTTGGTCACAGGGAGTACGAAAATGTGCTTTGCACAATCAAGGTGGATGGCAATGGGGTGATCACAGTGAAGCCTGACTTCAGTGGCACCAAAGGAGCCTACCGGTGAGTGGGACAGGGCTGGGGCCTCTCCTGGGACTGGGGGCTGAAATGGCTGCTTCCTGATCACCATTCAGGCAGGTGATCAGCACTTAAATTGAGAAATATTTCATTTATTTCAGAGATTTCTAAGAAAATATTATTGTGTGCTTTCGTTCAGTGTCACTGTGTGTGTGTGGCTTTGGTGTAAGTCTCCAGGGATGTAGGTTATCATGGAATGGTTTGGGTTGGAAGGGGCCTTAAAACTCATCCTATTCTACCCCCTGCCATGGGCAGGGACAAATTCCACTGTCCGAGGTTGCTCCAAGCCCCGTCCAACCTGGCCTTGAACACTTCCAAGGATGGGGCAGCCACAGCTGCTCTGGGCAGCCTGTGCCAGGGCCTCACCACCCTCTGAGGGAAGAATTTCTTCCTAATATCTATCTAACCCTGCCTTCTGTGAGTTTGAAGCCATTCCCCCTTGTTCTGTCATTCCATCCCTTGTGAAATTATATTGTGCATATGGCAGATGCAAGCAAATCTTCAATTTTGAAGGAATGTTGCCGGCAGGCACTTGGGAGTGAGGAGAGGGCTGTGAGTGCCCTTGTCTCCCTGCTGAGGTTGAATGAAGGGGACACTGCTGGGTCAGGAGGGCCCCACTGATACCTGTGCCTATTCTCCGTGTAATGGGGGAGTTTTTCCCGTGTGTTTTGGGATTCTGCAGGATTGAGGTGGATGGAGAGAAGCGAGAGGTGTGGGAATACACTATTGAGAATGCTTCTGCCCAGGTGCAGCCAGAGGAGGAGGAGCGTGAGCAGCGTGTGCTCAGAGACGTAAGTACTGGCCACAGAACACAGTCACTAGTTCTGAGTGACAGAGGCAGCTCAGATCATTGTGGAGGTGTAACTGCTCGTGCTCTGCATGCCTGAAGTGACAAAATGTCACTGCCCTGAGCCTCATCATGCTCAGAGATCTGAGAACTACAGCAAATCCTCCCCGCTTCATCCCTTATTAAAGAAGCCTTGTCTGTAGTTGTCCTGCCTCGGGATGCAGGGCTTTTAGGGAGTGAGAACTGATGCAGGAAACCACCCAACTCTGTGCCTTCCTAGTGTACCTGCCAGTGTTTTTGCTTCCCTTTTGAGCAGTGGGAAAACCCTTTCCTTAATCTTCCTCTTGCTGCCTGTGTAGTTATTAAATGTACGTCCTGTAATCCCAAGCTATTTGGATCCCTTTTCACATCTTGATTTTTCTGAATTGCCTTTTTATGTCTTGACAGCTTATGAAAGTACTTTTTGGTTTAGATTTTTATTTGTGCATTTCCTTACTGGTTTTGTGGTCACCAAGAAAGTAATGATTTCACTACACTGATTTCTGCCTGGCCATTTCCTTGGAATAGTTTGTACCTGTGTTTTTCAGGTATCATTTAAGATCTGATTCTTCAAGCTTCTTTTCCCTTAAAATTGGCCTTGGAGAACCAAAGCTGAAGTGCAGTGTTAGCAGTTAGGCATCTTTGTTCTATTAGATACTTATATACTCCATATTTGCTGTAACAACCCCACGTGTGCTAAGCCTGGTAATGATTTGAGTTTAAATTACACACAGTTTAAATATTACAGTACATAACAGCAGATGTAATCAAAATGCCACTTTTTGTTGGTGTTGTTGTGTGTGTTCCCAGCTGTACGGGCGGCACAGGGATTACCTCAATGGGCTTGTGGGCTCAGACTTTGAAATGGTGAGTTCCAGAGGCACTGGCAGGGACTGGAGCTCTGTTATCTCTGGGCTTTGGTGACCTGGCTCACACAGTTGTCACTTGGAGCACAGTCTCCAAAGACTGTNTTGAGCAGAAAATTGGGTCCACAGGGACATGTGGCAATGGATTTGGGGTCTGCAGAGGTCCATCCTGCCTGCTGGACACTACAGTCTCTGTGAGGCTGCGTGCAGTGCCTCAAGGGCTGTGATTATAATACTTTGAGAAGGAAGGAGGGTTTATGTCTTCAGGGACAGTGATTGCTGTTAACTTCTTCAGTGTCAAACAGCTTTATGTGCCACTTGGTGCAAATAAACAGCCCCTCACACTCAGACTCATGAAGTTTTCATTCTCACTGAATTATCTGAACTGCAGTCTTTTTTTGCTCTAATATTGTTTGCCAATACAGTGAATAAAAATCTGTGATATGCAGTACAAAACAGTGAAAGTTGTGCTTTCCAGTACTTTGATAGAGTGTCTCAGTGCTTTTCCCTGCTCCTTATCTTGGGCAAATGCAGGAACATGACAGAAGCAGGACTGTGATTTCTTCAAGTGACTTCTCCCTGTGTGTATATTGATCTTGACATCTGTAAGAGACCTATTTACAGAACAGTAAATTCCTGCAGGCTGGGATTTGGGAGATTTGGTCTCTTTAGAAAGCCTCTTTCCAGAGGGACTGTTCACTTCTAGAAGTGATAGGACAAATCATTCCTCCTCCCTGGCAAGAGCAGTAAATCATGTCCAAAAACCCATTGAATACCTGTGTGAGATGGTGTTGGGAAGCAATTGTTGAGGTTGCACCAGTGGTTGTTAAGCTTTTTATCTTGTTTGCTAATTTTTCCAGCCTCTTCCTGGTACTCTGAGACTTTTCATCAATGGAGAAATAGGTCAGTCCTTCTTCTAAGCAGTAATAGGGGCAAATGTGGGTGTGCTGGGAGGGCTGAGGGTATGATCCAAGGATTCTTCAATCCCTAGATTCTAGAGGCCTGGAATTTTATACTTCCTCCTTCTCCTCCCTGTTTCTTGCAGACTAATCCCTTGAGAGGCATTTACAGGTTGGAGGTTATAAATGCTGTAGCTGTTCTAAGAAGGCCTATATCTGAAAAAAAGGAGAGCAGATTGCTGTGATCTCAATTAACTTCCCAAAGAAACCAATTAAATGTGTGAATTCCCTCATCTGGTTAGTGATACAGGAACAGGGCTAGTCTGGAGAAGGAATCTTCTCTGTGGCTCGTCTCCTGTTACTTTGAAGACTTTTCTCAGCTTCCAGCAGTAACTGGTTTTCCTTGAGGTTATTGGTGGAGGCTCTCCAAAACATCTACAGTGAATGCTGGAAGAATTTGTGTAGAATCAAACAGCTGAAGTTCATTCTCTCTTCTCAGTTTCAGCTCAAGGCTATGAGTATGACAACCTTTATGTGCATTTCTTCCTGGAGCTGCCTGACCGTGAGTGTTCACATTCCCAGCCACATCCCAGCAGTTTAAGAGATGAAAGAGGGTTTTGGCTGGTCCATCAGACCAACTCTGCTGGGAATCAGCAAAAATTAATGTTGGGGCTAGGATCTGGTCAGAGGCCTTCAGAGCCAAGATGGCAGAACTCAGCTCAGGCTGGGACAGAGCAGTGGTGGTGACCAGCCTATCCCAACATCATTCCTTATCTTGAAGATAACAGCCTTCCTGTGCTCCCCACCACAGTGACCCTGTCTGATTTCAGTGCTTGCCATCGTGTTTTGTGCTGATATTAGCATATTAAATTTTGGTCAATAAGTAAGGCTCCCAGCACTTACATGCATATCCTGCTGCATGTTTAATTCTTCTAAAGTTATGGCTCTGCCTCCCCTCTTCTGGATATATCTGTCAAGGTACCACTTCTGCTACTCAGTACATATAGATAAGGTTCTGCTTTTTTCTTGACATGAGTTAGTGCTTTTCATGGTCAGTTCAGGGTGTTCTAAAGAGCAGTGCCTGGAACAGGACAGGGAACAGTCATATGAGGAACAGCTGAGAGAGCTGGGAAAGGGGCTCAGCCTGGAGAAGAAGAGGCCCAGGGGGGACCTCCTCTCTCTCTACAACTCCCTGATAGGAGGGTGCAGCCAGATGGGGGTCAGGCTCTGCTCCCAGACAAGTAACAGGACAGGAGGAAACAGCTTCAAGTTGTACCAGGAGAGGTTCAGGTTGGTCATGAGGAAGAATTTCTCTATGGAAAGGGTGGTTAGGAAGGTTAGATTAGGATTAGAAGAAGTGCCCAGGGCAGTGGTGGAGTTCCCATCTCTGGAGGTGTCCAAGGAATGACTGGATGTGGCACTCAGTGCTCTGGCCTGGTTGACAAGGTGGGGATTGCTCATGGGTTGGATTCAATGATATTGGAGGGCTTTTCCAACCTTACTGATTCTGTGAATGTCAGAGTGGGTGATGTTGCTTTTTACCCATCATCAGGGACTGACATTCTCCTTTGAGCTGCTCTGGTTTGTGAGTTTTGCCTCACCCCAAGTCTTCATCTCTCCTGTTGTCCCCAGGGTGGTCGAGCTCCCCGTTCCAGCAGCTCTCAGGAGTGACGCAGACCTGTGCCACCAAGACAGTGGGCTGGGTAAGGACACTTTCAGACCTGCAGAGCAATTTCAGCAGGCAGTCTCTTGAGTGGAACATGTGTAACAAACTACAGATATATTCACCAAAGGTTCTGAGTTGAGTGCTCCTTTCAAGGCCAGAGCATGTTCGGGATTCTCCTTATTCTAATTCTACTTTTCATTTTTTCAAGGGGCCACCATCTCCAAATAAAACTGGACCGAATAAAACTACTCCCAAGCATTTTCTGGAACCTCACTTTTTTATTCATTCTTTGCTTGCCTTTGGACATTTGATTTTTGTATTCTCCAATGCTCTGAGTTAACCAAACATTGTTGCAGCTTGCCTGGGATAGGAATGTGCAGAGACTCTAAATTGACTTAGAATTTTATCAGCTTTTTAATGTATTTTATATATTTTCATATTACAAAAACAATTACCATACAACATTTCAGTAATACCATTGTTTGAGGTACTGTGCTTGGCTTGTAAAGTTTGAGGCTGCCCCGTAGTTATGCAATTGACTGAGTTTTCATTTGAGGTGTGTCACTCCCCTTTCCCATTATTTCCAACACCCTATTCCATTGACATGGCACTAAGGGAGTCTATGCAGGTCCATCCTGCAGTCATGTGTTTGTTAGTGGGATGTAATTGATCTTATTTGGCATCACCTGCTTTCTGCTATTGGTTCCTTTCTCCCAGCTCTCTATGCCCTCTGCAAAGCCGGTGATGAATTCTCTTCTCCAGGAATCTGATCTCCGCCCTGTTCTCTTTCTAGGATAATGTGGCATACTTCTGCTACCCCTTCACTGTGGATATGTTTTATACCCAAGAAGATGAAGGTGTGTTTCCTTGTTACTCTGAAATCCTTTGGTTCCACTGTAGCCATCATGCTGTCTGTCCTGTTGGAGATGAAAGGATAGAGGGAGATGTTTCTGGTTCAACAAAAGTTCACCCTGTCACCACGCAGCCCCTGGATACATCCTGTGTTTGCCCTGCCCAGGAATCCATTAGCATTTTTATGGATTCATTGATGTTGCCCTGTTTCCAGGCTGTAGGCAGCTTTATCCTGTTGGAAAACTGCTTGGATCTTGGCTTGTCTCTTTAAACCTGGCATGCAGGGCTATGTTGCTGTGCCTGGTGTGCTGCACAGAGCCCTGGGATGCTGCAGCTGGAGAACCAGGCAGCTTTTTCATACACAACTCAAACTCTGTGCTGAGTCTTACATTTGTAGACATGCTCAGTGACCTGTATAATCCCTAGATAGTTCATGTCACTTTGGAACTTCAGCTCTATTTTAAGCTGGCCTTCTCTGCTGCCTGTTCCTGCTGCTTCCTCACCAGTCCTAGTGCTCTGTGGATACAATTGCTGGGGACAGCGCTGTGGCATGCCTTGCCACTTGAATACAATGTACACTTTGGATCTGGGTATTCAACCAACACTAATGAATTTTCAGACTAGAAGAAGCGCAGTGAGTTTGTTTCACCGTGGAAAAAAGAAATGCTTGGAGAGATATAGGAGAATCCAAGTTAATATTCCCCCAATTAGCAGTGGGAAAGGTCGGAGATAAACAGGTTCTGCTGTTTGGCTTCAGATCGTTCATGAAAGATTGTCGTGTCTACTCAAAGATAATTGACACCCCAGTCTCGACTTGTTCTCAGAGAATTTTCCCTAATTTTTATCATCAATAATTCTGTTTTCAGCCTCAAATCTGAGGGTTCAACTTTTACAGGGGAAACTAATTAACCATAAATCTTTGTTAGCCATTGTAGAAGAAATACAGAAAGGACTGTGGTGGACATGTGCTGGAGTGTGTCCAGAGAGGGAGCAGAACTGGGGAAGGGTCTGCAGCACAAGGATTAGCTGAGGGAGCTGGGGAGACTCAATCTGGAGAAAATAAGGCTGAGAGAGGACCTTCTTACTGTCTACAGTTCCCTGGCAAGAGAGTAGAGCCAGATGGGGGTTGGGCTCTAATCCCAGAGAACAAGGAGCAGGACAAGAGGAAACTTCAAGATACTCCAGGGGAGGTTCAGGCTGGACATTAGGAGGAAATTCTTCACATAATGGGTGTCAGGCACTGAAAGGAGCTGCCCAGAGAGGTGATGGAGGTGGCACTCAGTGCTCTAGTCTGGGTGACAGGGTGGGGATTAGTCACAGGTTGGACTCAATGATCTTTGAGGTCTTTCCCAAGCTAAATGATTTGCTGATTCTTTGGTTTCCTACTAGTGGAGTTGGGCATTTGGCATTCTTTTTCTCGGTGATAGTCTCCTCAAAGCTGTGACCTGCTCCCCATCTTGCAGATAGTCTCCCTCAGTGGCCTGTTCTCTACTTTGAAGTCCTATCCCTGGATTTCTGGCAGAGGTATCGTGTGGAAGGATATGGGTCCTTGGTGCTGCCAGCATGTCCAGGTAAAGCATCCTTGGGACATTGTGTTCATTGTCTGGGAGAATGAGTTGAGTGGTTTTTTTGGAGGTGATTCAGCCAGTCCTAGGGATTTGGTGTACTGAAGGGAGCAGTCAGCTGTCTGGGATGCAGCAAAGAAGGATGTGAGGTGCATCTTTAATTGCTGTCCTTGACCCTTTGATACTGGCATCACAACCTCTGGTGTGATAAAGCTCTGGGGTGATGCTGTGCATCCATCCTTACAGTGGTAGTCACACTCTGTGTCCCACGTGGGGTCTGGAGTGACCCCTGTGTATTAGGAGATGCTGCTGTGGGCAGAGGATTTCAGGATTGGCTGTGATTGGCTGTGATTAGAATGGGCTGGCTCAATAGGAACATGCTTTTGGAACATTTCTGATACTGTGCAGTGTTTCTGTTTCTAGACAGCTCTGGGTTGGGTCAGCAGGTGTCCACCTGCCTTTGCTGTCCTCTGTGACTGAATAAATCACAGGCCACAGCAGCTAAGCTGTCCTCTTGTCCTGGCCAGGTGTCCACATGCTCACCATCCCTACCTGGCGTCCTGTGGATCTCGGAACTGTTGCTGAAATGAGGAGGTTTTTCATTGGGGGATCTCCTGAGCTGGAAGACTTAACCTACATTCGGATACCATCGACCTTCAAGGTGAGCTCAGCTGCACAGTAGCCTCTTGCCAGGACATGGCGCATTTTGCTCTTGGGTTCAGGTGTCCATGGTCAGCCTGGACCAGATTTGAACGAGGATGAGCTGCTGGTCCTGTCTCTCTCACTAAAGAAATGTCTCCTCTGTGACTCTTGTGATCCTGAACAGAGGAATGAGGAAAAACTGAGGCAAAGCTGTACCTTCTGAGGGCTGAGCTGCTTAGAGAAGTAGGGAGCATGGACCAAAGCCTTGACTTATCTCTACCTATAAAGTGTCTGTCAGGTCAGCATCTGGTACCAGCTGTAGACTTCCCCTGGGTTTCTGTGAGGAATTTGGGCTCTATTATGCCTGGAGCAGCTTCCTGATGCAAGAAGCTGATGGGCATGAGGCAGGTAGAAACTGCATGTCCTTCAGCAGGTTGCAGAGGTGGCTGCTGGTGTAATGAGCAGGGTGATGGTAGTGGCAGCTTTGTGTGGGAACAAGCCCTGATGCAGTTGTTGAAACGCTGCCCCAGCACTGCACTGTCAGCTTGCAGCTCTTTAGGTCCTGCCCTCAACACAGCCTGGAACTAGGTGCCCTTCTTTCCAGCTTTGCAGGGAAGGGAAGACTGTGCCACAGGAGATTGTGCTCTGGTGGAACACACTTGTTTTCACTGTGGGGTTACTCTAACCTGTGCCATCCCTGCAGGGAAAACGCTTGAGCCGCTTTGGTTTCCGGACAGAGACCACAGGGAGCGTCACGTTCCGGCTCTATTGCCTGCAGCAGTCCAAGTGAGTGCAGCCAAGGGAGTACGAGCTCCATAAACTCCATCTCCTGTGCTGGTTTTGGCAGCCCTGACCTGCTGGTGTGCTTCTGTGCAGAGCCTTTCTGGAGAACAGTTCCCTGAGGCAGCGCACGCAGAGTGTACTGGACCGACTGGGAGGCTTCAGCCAGCAGAGCTCTGTCTACAATGTTTTGGGTAGGGCTTTTGGTGTCATTCTATCTCAGCGAGCTTTGGGTCCCTTTTTAAAGAGTGGGCAGGATACTTCAGGATAATCCATTACTGTGGGAGTAATTCCCCTTCCTGTGAGGTCTCAGAGTCCATGGCGGAGGTAAAATGTTCTGCTCTGAGCTGGAAACTTCAGGAGGCATCAGCTCTGAGCAGGCAGGAGGGACAACCACTTTGTGAGGGCACAGGCTGGACAGGGCTGCCCGGTCTTGCCTGAGAGCAGAGCTGGTGGCACTAAGGCACAGGCTCTGTCTCTGATTCCGTTGTGTACAGAAATCAGAGAGCAGCAGGTGCAGCAGCACCAGGTGCTTTGGTGGTGTAACCTATTCTTAGAAAGTGGGATCCTGCACCAGGAGAGATGATGTTCACTGAGAAGACACATCCCTCCCCTTCCCCGAGGCTGTCTTATGCATTCTGGCCTGCTGTCACCCCTGTGTTGCAGAGGCTTTCCAGCGGGCTCGGCGCCGGATGCAGGAAGCGCGGGAGAGTCTTCCCCAGGACCTCATCAACACTTCAGCCTCTGCTGTGCCGCAGCCACCGGGGCCGTGAGCGTCACCTCTGCTGCTGGCAGCACTTGGCATCCTCCCTCCAACACAAGCTCCCACCCCTGAGCAGGAGTCCCAGGGCTGGTGCCTGGGAGCTTCAGGAGCCCTTCCTTTGTTTTCTTTCCATGGGGAAGGGAGCTTGTAACACCTCCAGACCCAGAGCTTGCATTTCCACAAGTATCTGTGCAAGGAGCCTTGTTTTTCAAGGCCCTTTGTTACCAAGCTCTAACAATACAGCCAGTTTTTCACATTTCTTCTGAAATACTGACATGGAACCTGTGAACTCTGTAACACCTTTTCAGGGATTGAAAAGGAAATAATGAGAAAAATTGACATGACTTGGTAAATTTAGTTTTCTTCTTAGAGAAGAGGGTGATGTTGAAGGTCAAGGCATGGATGCTGTTTGAGAATGAGTAGATAACTTATTGAGAAATGCTGGTAATTATTATTATCTGTTGTGTACAGGGAAATCAATAGTAAAATTAATTCATCCATTTCTACTTTAAGACTGATTTATTCCTAGAGAGAGAGAGCTCTCTGCCACATATAATATATGAAATTAAAGCAAAGGAAGACAGATGGAGAACTGGACAAAAGGATTACATTTTGCATTTTCTTGTGTGTGCCCATAAAGTCTGGCTCTGCAGTGGTGAGCAGGAAGTTTCTTTGTTCAGGAATACAATTGAAAACACACCTTCCCCTTAGTTCACCACAGAGCTTTGGCTGGGGCTGGAAGGTTTGCAGACTGTGAGAGCAGCTGATAACATTTGCACAGCAGCTGAACTTTGAACTGTTCAAGCTGTTCATTTGAGGTTGATGTTTGTCAGTGGTTTGTTGTTGCATCTCTGATTGCAGAACACTGTGGTGCTTCCTGGGAAAGCTTGTGTTTTCCCACTCTTTACCCCATTTCTTCTGTTCTCTTCTATTCTCCTATTTTTATTTCTGTCTCAAGTTCAGAAGAACATAGCTGCCTGCAGACTGACAATGCTGTGCTGGTTTGTGCACGAGTCACATTTCCATGTGTTTTCTGTTCCAAACAAAGGATGTGAAGAAAAATCTCAAGTTCAGACCATGCAGGTTTGAATGTGTCTGTGAACTTAGGCTTCAGAGGCAGGATATGAAATATGAATTTGCCATCCTCCCTTTGCTCTGCATGTTCCTCCTTCACAGGGAACGTGAGACTTATGGTTGCAGCCATATGTGTGGTTGTTAGAAACATCCCCTTATTCCCTAGTGCTCCATTTTTTTCCTTACTCTTCTTGCCATTTTGAGGTTGTCCCCATCTTCAATGAGAAAACAAACTCCAAAAAGGAGTCAGTAACTCTCAGAGTTTGTTCTTCCTTGACCTTTGCTGTAATTCCTAGATCTGTCTGGCAGCTTGAATCTATCTGGTTTCAGATAGATTCACAATTTCAATTATAAGGGGACTTCTGTCCACCCTCCTTGCCCGTTGCCCTTCATTTTGATGGAGGAGGCACCAGGATGTGTTGGAAGTGTGGCCTGTGCAGCAGAGCAGTGCCTTGGCCTGGAGCTGCATGATGTGCCTGGTGCTGATGTGACAACTCTGGAGGTACCACATCTGGTGCTGGAGCAGCAGAACTGATCTCTGTGTTCTGTCATGGAATGAGTGACCCGGGATGAAAAGCATTCTCTGAGTATGTAGCACTCGTTATCTCTTTATTTTAATAATGATTCACTTTGTAGCCTAGTGTGTTTGTCACACCCTTCTGGGTATTTTTGTGGTGCTTATCACCAATAGCTGAACTGCATCTCTCTGAAATGCTTCTCAGGATGGAGTTACAAGAATAATTTTTTATTGGTAAAGTAACTAAACACCTTTTTAATTGAGATGTTGCCAATGGCAGTTTCTGTTAGAGCAGAATTTTCTGATGCGGTTGGGTTCCTGACGTATTGTCCAGTTATTATGGGGCAGAATTTAGTGTCCTGAGTGTGAGATGCTCTAAGATTTACATAATTATATTATTTTTGCAACTTAGAACTCTGGATAGAGAAACTTGAGAGGAATTTTTTAAAATTAAGAATTACTAGAACCAAGTAAACAATTCTTCCAAAGAGACTGTTTGCAGTTCTTCACTGTCGTGCTTACAGCCTCCTTGGCCTGACGAGTAAAAGCTGGTTTGAAGAGACCCCTCAGCAAATGCTCTTTGAATTTGCACTTTTATAAATTCAAGTGGCAAATTTCCATTTCATGTACACATATGAAAATGTCACTGATCTTTAGTCACAAGTGGCATTTGTGCTCTGAGCCTGCCAAGAAATCTGGCCTGGAGAGTAGATGTGCACAGCTGGAACTGGAGATCACCAAGTTGGTTGGAGAGATGGAACACTCTTCCTATGAGGAAAGGCTGTGAGCTTTGGGATTGTTCAGCCTGGAAAAGAGAAGGCTTTGGGGTGACCTAATTATGGCCTTCCAGTTCCCAAATGGACCTGAAGGGGCAGATTGAGAGAAACCATTTATAAGGGCCTGGAGTGGCTGGACAAGGGGGAATGGCTTCCCACTGACAGAGGGCAGGGTTGGCTGGGATACTGGGAAGAAATTCTTCCCTCAGAGGGTGGTGAGGCCCTGGCACAGGTTACCCAGAGCAGCTGTGGCTGCCCCATCCCTGCATGTATTCAAGGACAGGTTGGATGGGGCTTGGAGCAACCTGGGCTAGTGGAATTTGTCCCTGCCCATGGCAGGGGATTAGAGTGAAGTGAACTTCAAGATCTCTTCCAGCCCAAACTGTTGTGTGAGTATGGCTGGAGTGCGGCAGCACATTTACCCGGTGTGCACAGGTGGGGAGATTGAACAGGAGATTGGTCCTGAGGACAGGCAGGAGGGAGACCAGTGTCCTCCCTGGAGCCATGAGGAGGTCACTGCATTAATTGTCCCTACAGTGCTCACCTGAGGGGTGCCCAAACAGGGAAACTCCACAGGAGAAGTGAGAGGAAGGACTGTTGTGGGTGCACAAGAGCTTGGAATGGGTGGGCATGAGTTAATGAGACAGAGGAGCCCTGAACTGAAAGGGGAGGGAGGGCAGGTGGAGCCTGCAGCAGGCACAGACCAGAAGTTGCTGCAGATTTATGGGGGTCCCAGAGTGGGTCTAGCAGTGAGACTTGGGGGTCTGTGCATGGCTGGCAGCCCCCCAGATCTGGCTACACCAGCTGCAGCAGCATAGCTGGTTTCTCTGGGGCTTTGTCTGCTTCTTCCTTTGAGCAGACTGGAGCTATGATGCGTTTTTGAGAGCCAACTGAACTTTCAGCTGAATGGGCATCTGTCTGAGGCTGAAACCAGCAGCCTCACCAGTGCTTTGGCTTCCTGGGGGCAGGACTCAGCCCAGAGGCCCTCAGGGCCTGTCTGGTTTTTTCTGGACGAGCTGTGCAAACAAAAGGCAATGGCAGGAATGATAGCTTGGTGGAGAAAAAGGCTGTGGGCAGTTGACAGAGCCTGCATGATGCAAGTCAACATCCATTAGAAATTCCAGTGTAAATGTAACAGAAAAAAAAAACCCTAGAGATGAGTCATTCACATTGGAACCGCTTCCCACCAAAGTCAGACTGCAGGAATGGGTTTTGATCTCAATGGAGGAAGATTTGGGCTGTGAGAACTCCAAACTGGGGACCTGCCAGGAAATCTCATACAGCACTTTAGCTTGGCCCCATCCCAGGACTGGGGATGTGCACCAGGAGTTGCATCCTTCTTCTGTGAAGGATGCTGGGATCTAAGGATGTGTACCAGGAGGGTGTTTGAGAAGGACACTGGGATGTGCACAAGGAAGAATGTTGGAGAAGGCTGTGGGGATGTGCACAAGGAGGGGTGCTTGGGAAGAACTCTGGGGTGTGCATCAAGAGGGATGTTTAGGAAGGATGGAGGGGTGGGGGTTTGGGATGTGTGGAGCTGCCTTCTCTTGGCAGGAGGAGCTGCAGCAGACCAGGTCCTACAGAGATTTGTCCTCCCTCTGGCTGGTGTGAGGAGAGGGGAGGAGTATTTTATTTGCACCACAGGGTTTAAGTGGTTGTTACTAAATCCCTGCTGGGTGTTGATTGTTGGATCAATATGTTTTAATTTCAGCCACGGGATTGGAGTAGCAAAGGAAGGCTCCCGGTGGCAAAGGGAAGTTCTGGGCTGCTTTGCTTCTCACCCCCTGCTGCTGTTTCATTAATGCTCTCCCAAGGTGCAGCCCACGTTCTCTGCAGTTAATGCCAATATTTCAATGCATGGCAGAGTAAAGCTGACCTGAGCAAAATCCCACTTCATTGGATCAGTCAAGAAATAAGTGTCCGTGTGCCCTGTTCCTGCACTGAAATGACTGCTTTGATTTGATTGAATATCCCTCACTGCTTTTGTTTGAACAGGTTTTTAAGTAACCTTGTAGGCTGGAGATGCTTCCTTTTCTCTCTCATCTGTCAAAATCATTTTCTAGAGTAACACAGAATATCAGAAAGGATTGACGGAATCAAACTTCTTTATAATTTATTCACAAGTTCTTGTACTTAAAATCATCTGACTTTCACAACAGTTGGCAGGATTTCTACAATGCGTGAAAGTGAAACTTGTCTTGGAGGTGTGTGATTCCAGGTTGTTTCAAGCTTTCCGGATCTGAGAGTGAGTGGATCAGCTTTTGGCAAAGTGGGTTTCCCATGACTTCATGTGACCCTAGAAAGCCAGAAAGGTCAGGCTGAATATCAAGGTCTAATGCACAAATATCTTCAGGCAGCATAATAGATGACAGATGCTCATCTGTGAAAAACCTGAGAAATGTTTTTCAACTTACATAAAGACAGACCATCCCTTTTATATGTTTTATTTTTTCTGTAGGGATTTTTCCTGTGCAGGGCATTGGCAATGGCAGCTGTGATTCCTTTTAGGTGGTTGTTGTTTCTCTGGGGGGTTCTGTCCCCCTCTGCCACTCCCTGGGAGATCTTGTTCTCTCTGCCCATGTTCTTGTGGGCGCCATGACACTCTTACAACTCGACATGGGATTGGGAATGAGAGATGAGACAAGCTGTAGACAGGGGAATGTCCACCTTTCCTACTGCTGCTGGAAATACTGAGCCCTTATGTCTGGTTTTTTCCACCACAGATGTGTTCAAAAGGCTGAATTGCCTCTCCTTCTCCTTGGTCGCCTCTCTTTTTCCTTTGTTTACCTTCTGTCCCATTTTGGCTTTTCTGGCCACAGCACATGGCTCTTCCCAATTTTCCACCCTGATCCAATGCCTTTCTGGGTGCCCTGCCTTCTCCAAGTCATGGCACAGTTCCCCTTCCTCCCAACATTGTCTCCCTCTTTGCTGATAGGAACTTCCCCCAGAGTGGGGATAGAAATCCTGTTCCTGGAAAGAGCATGGAGCAGTATCTTCCCATCCTTGAACACATGAGACTGCAGCCTGTGTTAGCTGTCCAAACACAACTTCTGATGGTGGAGACAAGCATTTGGAGCAATCACTACTGACATACCTGCTTCCCTTGAGCAGGGAGAGGGAACCTCCAGCTGGACCCACTTGTGACTGTGGTCGTATGGACCTTTCCCTCTGCTGCTCCTGCTCTCCCTGGCATCTCCCTGTGGGCACTGAGTGGGATAAAGGACAAGTCTCCCTTGCAGGGAGGTGGTGTGGAGTGGCCCATCCAACTCATCCCTTCCTTGCCTCTGAGATCCTGTCTCTCCTATGCCCCAAGACTTGGCCTTTGCTCTGGGCACAGAGCACACCCCCCTGGCTCCCTCAGCGCTGATGTGCTCTGTGACTGGTCTGTTCCTCCAGGAATAGCTTTCCACCCTAATCCTTGACAAATACTTCCGGCAGCTGTTCCAGCATCTCTGTTTTGTCCCTCCAGAGTGAATAATGTCCCTTAAGTGACAGCAGTGACTGAAAATGAATGAATGAGCAACTTCAGGTAGTTTCTGATCTGCAGCCAAGCTGCTGGTTCAGGGCTGCACTCTGGGTTTCCATCGCTGTCAGCCTCCCTCTGAGCCCAGCATTTGCTTTTCTCTGTGTTTCTGTTGAGGATTTATTCTGCACCCCCTTTGTGTGTGTCTGAACTGTTCCATGGGCAGTTGCGGTTCTGTCTCTCCTGATGGAGGCAAGTCCTTGAGAAGGACAGGATTGATCTTGGATCTGCTGCTGCAGCCACCCTCTGCAGCCTCTGCTCAAAACACCTCTGTAATTCCTCATGTGTCCTCAGGTTTCTGCTGCATTTTGGGCCGCCTAACACCTGAAAGTCCATCCATATGCCGAGTGCTGCAGGCACAGGCACTGTTCCAGTGAGCTGTGCCTCTGGCTCCCTGGATTTGCAAGCCCCTGTTGCTTGTAGCACAAGTGAGGGGCTGTGTGACCGTCTCCATGAGCCCCTGCATGCCCAGAGCTCTTGGCAGACCGATCATCCCACAGCCATGTCTCAGCTCTTTGGGTCAGATCCTGCTCTGTCCCTGTCTCAGCTCCTGTCACACAGCAGAGCCCTGCTGTGGGTGGTGGTAGCCAGCACAGGGGACCTGCAGGCCTTCCTGGAGGTGGGAAGCTGTGAGATCTGGAAATGGAAAATGCTCTTGTATAGCAGGCTGAGAAGTTTTCAAAGTGGGAGTATTGGCTTCCATAGCACTCCACAGAGCTCAGAAGAGGAGGAAAATGTTTATTCATGAGCCTCTTGATGACATCTGGCTAAAAAGGTACTTGACATGGAGGTGGGGTGGTCATGCTCAAGGTCAGGGGTGGAGGAGGGTGTGGACCTGTCCTGCTCTGGTAGCCCAGCATTAGTACCAGAGATCTGCCCAGCACGCTGAGCTGTGGCAGTATGGAGAGGGCCGAGTGTGGGGCCACAGCAGTGGCACAAGGGGACAGGCAGGATGAACTGTCAGCCTGAGCTCCAGTGTGGGAAGGTGCTTCAGTTTGGCAGTAGCCAAAGCTTGGTTGGACTCATCCCCAGTCTCAGCTGAGGCAGCCAGAGCATGGTGTCCTGGCTCTGTGGAGTGACAAGGACAGAGAGCTGTTTCTAGAGTCTTCGCCCTTCTCCCCTGCCTTGTGGAAGGCTGAGCATGGAGAGCTTGTGACACAAGGAGCCAGAGCATGGAGATCATAGGACATGTGGAACCATCTTGGGAACAGCCTCTTGCCTCAACAGGGTGCTGAGAGGTATTAGGGGGGATGAAACCTCATGGTGGGCTCTTGAGGGCTGCTCTGACACCAGTCAAGGCCTTTCCCTTGCAGTATGATGGTGGCTTTGTGTATCCTTCCTTGAGTGAGACCATCCCTGGCACTGGAGTGATTCACAACAACAAGATCTGTGTCCCCCTCATTGGGGTGGAGTGAGCTCCTGTCCCAACAAGTTGCAGTAAATAAATGCAGCACCANCGGAGCCCAGAAGCACGAGGATCCATAGGGACCTGAATGAGGGACTCGGAGGAAGGAACACCCAGTCCAGGTAGAGCCTCAGCCCAGGGCCCTGGTGTCAAAGCACCCTTGGAGAGAGAGGGGCTATAGGTNAAGTTGCAGTAAATAAATGCAGCACCAACAGGAGAAATGCTGTGCTTTCACCTGAGCTGTGACTGTCACCTGAATTGTGCCTGGCACCTCAGCTGTACTCAGCACCTAAACTCTGCCAAATGCTTAAGTTCCACCAATGAGACCTCTCAGAACTATCCTCAGCTTCTGCACTCCCAGTTGAGGTGCCCACGGGTGTCCCTTCACATCAGAGCTCTTTGAGGGCACCCGGATGGTGGTGGCCAAAAAACCTGTTCCTGTTCCAATTCTTGGCATGCAAGGAGCTGTTTTTCAAGCTAATGCATAGATGTGCTGGGAGCAGGAGTTTCAAATCTCTGGGAGGGAGCTGGTCCTTTCCCCTGCAGGAAGCCTTGACCCTGATGATCCCAGGTCTCCAGGAATGCCCAAGGGCAGCATCATGCAGAAGGATCCAGGTTTTTGTGAGGCAGTGAAGCAGCTGCCTGGGAAGAGGAAGAGCTCCTCCTGGGGACATTAGGCTTGGGTGGGCATAACAAACCACCAGCAGCCTGTGGCCGGAGTATGGCAGCAGGTGCTATGCCAGGAGTCATCTGTGAGGATCCCAGGGGCAGCTGGAGAAGGTGCTGAGGCTGAGGAAGTGCTTGAGCACTGAGGTGCAGGCACGAGGCAGGATTTTGGGGAATCTGTACCCATTGCTTCAGCTTTTCCTGGATTAGAGGGTGGGTTGTGTGTGCAAGTGTGGGCTTCAGGACAGAATTTGCACTGTTCTGAGGGGAGCTGATGGCAGGAGACACGTCTGTGATGTGTCCGGCCTCCACAGCAAGGAGAAGGTGGGATCCCAGCCCAGGAGGTGGGAAGAGCTCATGGGGGTGACAGCAGAGGGGGTGACTTATTTTGGAAGTCCACAGTACTGCTGTCACTTGAGTGAATTCAGCCAGTCCCTGGTGCTGGGAGCTGCCCCACTGTGGGAATGTGCAGTAATGTTCTGTGGGATTTGTGACTCCTCTAGCATGGGGATATTCCCTCGTGGGAAGGGGAGCCCAGATAGTGCCTGGCTAGGACCCTTCTAGGACCAA